>JAHWXV010102993.1:0-12356 GCA_024586415.1 Phrixothrix hirtus
AGTTATTAAGGCCTAATAACAAATTAAAAACCTACGAGGTTGAATCAAAAAGTGAAAACTGGTCAACTTGACTTTTCTGTATGTTAATAAATTCTGTTCACAGTTAGTCAACGAATTAAATAGGTCGTACGAGACGATCCAAAGAACCCTTACCCACCTTCGACTGAGTCCTACCTACCCGGCAAAAATATTAAGTGACAGCAAGACGATACAAAAATTACACCCGAGCAGACGTCACAAAAGTGACGCTCGTGTAGTAGACCGAACCCAGAGTCGTCACAATAGGATACTGCGTATTTTCACAACCAACTTTCTTCAAATCACCCTGTTAGGTATGTATAGCTTCGGATCATGAGGTTGAAGGTGCGCAGTCAAAAGACTCAAAAACAGCTATTTCTTTCACAGTTGGAACGTTACATCACCGATGATATTTCCTTGGATTGTGATAAAATCCTTTTGCTAAATTTTCTTCTTTCAGTTTTGTAAATCGACTCTAACTTTATTAAATTTCGTTACGCGTCAAGTTTATTTTGGCAGATACCTAGTGGGATAGTGGGAAATTTACGATGCAGCGCTATAAATCCGTTGAATGTGCGAAAAGTTTCATAATCCTCATTCAAGAAACTCTCTGCTATTCGTAGTGTTAACACAAAGTAAATTTCGTCAACGATCCATTCAAAAACATAAATAGGCGTTTAGAGACTTGATTTAAACAGCATTGAATGTTAATAATTGTTTGACGTCTAGAAAACCGCGAACAAATTGTTTTGCGGAAAATGTGCTACGTGTACGCAGACATTTACTTTTTGCCCTTTGGCGAATTTGGCACCAGAACTTGCACGTATTTGCACAAACAATACAGGTGACTCACTAGCTGCTGTCCAGAGATTACTAACAACAATGACAGGACGACCATGCCATAATAAATCTTAATCGAGATATCTGAAATTTTAACTAAACAATCATAATGAACGGTAAACTCATTTGACCTTGAAGAATTCGGCAAAAACCAGAATTGTCGTTTTTGAGGTTCGCGTGATTTACTAAAGATCGTTATATCACCAAAGAACGACCATGCGGTGTAATATTACTATACGAAGGATTATAGTGCCGTAGTTGTTTTAAGGCGCTTTACGTAGTGCAGTGATTGCGGTTATCCAGTACTACCGGGAGATACTGGAGGATTATTTGGAAATAGAATTGGAAGCACAAGATGGGAATGCGATTAACACAGTGAATTGTTGAAACGCATTTTACTATATCGCTTTATGACTAATTCGGGCGATACGATATGGCCAAAAATCGTCGAATTTAACGGCGCAGGACCGTTTTGTACGAAATTAATTATAGAACAACGTGTATGAGTGTGATAAACCTAAAGTTTAGAACTGAATAAATTTATAACTTTTCCTCAGTCGACGTCAATATTTTGAACTTTTTTAAAAATGCTTAGTAACCTGGATTGTTTGAGATTCATACTTTCGAGTATCTGCTTGTAGAAAATATAGTAGCGCTTGTTAACCAACACAGCTGAAATTCAAGCTTCAAGATGTAAGAGAGCGGTGATAAAAATGAAAGATTGCATACTTAACATTTATTTAAAGAAATTTTTGTTTGATAAAGATTATACAAATAGGTTTAATATTACTATAAGGATGCATTTAGCGTTTATATAAATAGGAGCACTAATTTGTTATTTTCTTTATTAGTTTAGATTTCAGTTTGACACAAAGCGAGAGTTAGTTATTAAATTAAACTTTAAATTATGTTGTCGCTGCGTTTAATCAGTTACTTAGTCTTTACAGTGATTTATTCGTAATCGAAATTGAATATTTTAATTGTAGTGTCGCCGATATACTGTAAATAACTATTATCATCGCATAATTTAACTTTCTCACGATGGTGCGCTTTATTGTTCTTTGATCTAGCTAAATATTATAATTAAATATCACTTAAACAGCTTCAGTAATCCATTTTTTGCAGCTTTAAAGATATACCAAAATACCACGCCGGAATTCACTCCATGTTCCTGCCGACTCACGAAACCACTGGAAACCTGAATTAAGCAGGCAGTACCGGGACTCTAACCCAGGATCACGCAAATTTTAGGCCGTAGTGTTAACCGATACACAACTCTAATTCCATATTTAAATTTTAGCAAATATTTATCTTGTAAAAAGGAAGTACAGGATTCGATACCCAGTTTACTGACTTGTTTGTCTGACGAAAAATGCCGTTGCGAATATCATATGTCAATTAACAACGCTTGCATTTCTGCTAAATTAAATTAAGTTGCTTTTAGGCTTTAAAATATAATTTATTTTCTAACGACTGTTAGATTCTTTTGTTCTATTATTTAAACCAATAACTTAAAATAATGTTGGCTATAACAAAGTTCGCATTTTAAAAGTCCGCTATTATACTGTAAGTATCAACTAAAACAAACGTTCAATTTCTCTAAACTATTTTAGTACCTATACTAGGCAGGAAATTACTGTACTCTCTCAAAATATAATATTTTAAAAATCTACAAGCTGCTGATTCGTCAAAGTACAAATAGGAATTGAACCCACCAGCATTTTGCAAGAAAAAAATTTCACCATACGGGAGTTGTAACTACGGTCTTTCTTCAACCAAGAATGCGAAACATGGGTAGGAAGAGGCAATGATGGATTTGGAAGGTAATTCGGCATATACCTCAGAGAACATGTGTCTGTTGATTCAGGAAACCACTGAATCAGAGCATGTGTCTATACTATACTACTCTAGGTCGATACAAATGCTTTGGACAATTACACACCTCAGTAATGAATTAATTAATCGATAGTTTTGACAATCAACTAATGTGTTCGGAATTAAATAGCATAATAACTTGCGACCCATTGGTCTTATGTAATTACAGAAAATTTCAAATTTTCTAAAATTAACTTTCAACTATTACATTATTTAGCGTTTTACGAATATCAATAAGTTAATAAAATTCTTCAACCGTCACATTGATGTTCTGTATTCCACTCTAATACATCTATATCAATTAATATTTCTGTTTATATAATTCTTTTTTGACATATTTATTGAGAACATGGCGATAGGCAAGTGTCATAATTCCTTTTAAAATGTTTATTGCTTTTAAACCAAAGTTGTACAGAAGAGGTTCTTTCTTTAATTATCTTTCAAACATTAATTTCATTTTATTTGATGACTTATAGAAACTCATGGCGTGTCGGTTGCGGTCTGTGGTTATAATTCTCGAATTCCTGGTGAAGTCGATTGCAAATCAATGAATTTACTGCTTTGTTAAATGGAAATCATATCATTACATAAAATTTTATTTACTGAATTGATTAATCAAGTTTTGAGTAAATGGTTAAGTGGTTAATTAATCATTGTAATCATTATATCACTAATTAAATTCTTTTATTAACATTTATGTGTTTAATTGTTTAATTAAACAATTTACTAGTAGTGCCACTTGCCAAATCATTGTTTAATTTTTCATTCCTAATGGTGATGAGTATTTGTGAGATGAACATAACTGATTAAATTAATTGAATTGCATCGATTAAGTCTTTAATCGTCTTTAATTTGTGATTATATAGTTTACCAATTATCACAAATCATTTAATGGAATATTTTTTTAATTAATTAATGTAATTAGAGAAACCACGTGTTATGTAAGTAATCAATTAAATTAACACTAATTTCCTTTTTAACACAAAGGAAATACTCGTAAGTTATTTAAACTATTAAATAACCTAATAATGGAACATCGACTTAGTCATTAATTGGTTATTTCAATTAAGGTCCTTCAACTTTACGATATAATACATTGTCTGATAAATAAATATTTGTAACTATTTGTTTAAAATCTGACTAAAATTATTTTTGGAAGATTGATTAATCGATGTTCATATTAATTATATGTTCAATGGACAAATTTTGCATAATTAATTGGTTCCATTAATTAAATAGTGAAATAATTAATTGGTCTTGAAATAGTTAACTGACTAATAAATATGTCTTAATTACCTTTTTAAACAATATTTTGAAATTGAGCTATATCTACATAACCATTTGTTTAAAAGTTGACTAATGGTTTAATAGTATTATTTTTGAATAATTAATTAATCACTATTCATCAAATAATTAATAAAAAAATATGTTTGATTTACTTAAGTACATGATTTGTATCATTGAATCATTTGAAAATGACTTAATTAAGCATATCTGTAAATATCCCAGTAATTAATTCAACTGTTTGTTAAG
This sequence comes from Phrixothrix hirtus, assembly GCA_024586415.1. Taxonomy (NCBI): domain Eukaryota; kingdom Metazoa; phylum Arthropoda; class Insecta; order Coleoptera; family Phengodidae; genus Phrixothrix; species Phrixothrix hirtus. Next base: position 4,267 of record JAHWXV010102993.1, read on the forward strand.
TTCATAATTTGGCAATCAAATTCCTAACACTAATTGGAAATAATTAATCAACTGATTTAATAATTACCTAATTAGTGATATTCAACTACTGGTTTTGAATTTCGAGTTCTCTGATACGTAATTCACGATTGCACAATTATTTGAATAAAATTAACTGACATAGTGAGTAACCTCACTTAATTGTTTTAAATCGATTAAAATTCTTAATCGAACAATTAACAGTCTATAGATCGCAAAACACACTTATTAATTAGAATAAATTATTTTTCAAGTATTTAATACTGATTATTCTTGATCAATTAATATGACTAATCTATGAATTACTTGCCTAGTTATAATTGATTAATTACCTATCAGTTCCAGAAAAACATTTTAATCGCGCCATTTTATGATTTCTGCTATTAAAGTAATTGGTATTGTCAGTTAAGCTGTTTTACAATAAGTTAATGTATTGAATACATAAAAATTAATTTTATTAACGTGACGATTAAAGAACAATACTTTTTTGATTGGATAACTAATTAATCGGCGAGTCATTTAGGTAGTATTAAAGATTTTTAATTTAATTAAAAATATTACTCCGTTTGCAATAAGTTGAGTTATATAAATTTGAGTTGATTTCATTTTGATAACTTCAGTATAAAAAATTGAGGGCGATTTGCTCCATACTAGTATTTATACATGCCCTGTCTCCTGGCATTTAAGAAATGCTAGTAAAATTGCTAATCTTAAATATTACCTAGGACTTGTCGATTAATCTATCTTAAATATAGTAAGCAATTAATAATAGACAGGACTAAAATATAACTAGTTTATTACGTGGCTTAGGTAAAACATGAATTTATTTCTATCTTACAAAACTATTAAAAAACTATTAAAATTATACAGGTATCTTAATACACTAAAATAAATAATGCAGGATATTCGAAATTTTCGAAACTTACAAAATTATTTAAAAATTAAAATTAAAACAATCCCTGCTTATTTTTCGCCTTAAATTATTTACTACCAAGACCCCCATTGTCGATCTATCCTTTGGTTTGGCATATTGGCATAGAAGAATCCTGCTTGAGGCGTGAGCCATCTTGATTTTATCATATCTGCACCTTTTTCGGCAATCATAATTGCCGGGGCATTGGTATTCCCAGACACTACTTGAGGCATTATACTTGTATCCATAACCCTCAACCGATCGACACCGTAAACCTAAAATTAATTGTTCACCAAAAGAATAAAAGTCAGAAACATGTACCTGTAGTAATGGATTGACCACAGCCATTTTATCTGAAGGTGGTCCCATTTTACAACTACCAGCTTGATGATTTTCAGGACCAGTCTGTCTTTGCGCCGCGCATTCCCAATATGGATCTGTTCCGAATTGGAAGCTTTCGCAGCCAGCTACCGGTGTTCGATCCAATTGGAAACCGTACCTCTTGAGGGCTAAAAATTTCAATTTAGGAAAGCTTAATAAATCAAGATACTCACCTTTCGTTTCTGATAATTTAATAGCAAATTTAATTCCTTCAACTATAACTTTTAAATCATCAGGATGTGTGTAATATCGTGCATAGATCAATGGTGCACTTAAAGGATTATTGTTTCTAAGTTTAATAGATCCTCGACTTTTAGGTTGTATAACCGCTGGTATCATTTGAATAGAACGAGAAGTATTATCCAGTCTTTCTCCAACTTGTCCCGTTCTTGCACAGTTGGCCAAAAATCCACCAAAGAAGTACTGCAAATCAGGATGTTCTCCGCTAGCATCAGCGTATTTTGAATTAATGATTGCAGTTACTTCAGATATCCCTAAAATTATACAGTAGCATGCAGATCTATTAGTTATAAGAACGTACCAGTTCCACTCATGAGACCATCTCTGAAAAGTAAGTATTCCATTGCGGTTGCCCAATTTAACGGCGCACTATTTGTATCATTTATGTTAAAGTTTACATAGAATGCGACGTGGTTATGTAAGTTTTCACCAACTCCTGGTAAGTCGTGGACTACATCAACCCCTACCTTTCTAAGGTCTTCTTTTGGTCCAATACCAGATAGAAGAAGGACTTGAGGAGAGTTTACAGCACCTGAAATAATTTTATTAGCGATTTACTGATTCTTTGCAAAATAAACTTACCACCCGATATAATCACTTCTTTTTTGGCAAATACTGTCTGCCTATTACCGTTGTTTATCATTTCAACACCATAAGCTGACTTTGTTGATGGATTAATTAAAACACGTGTTACTGTCGCATTCATTAGAATGTGCAAGTTTCTGCGATGAATGAAAGGTCTTAAAAATGCTCGAGCTGAACTTACTCTGGAACCATTTTTGTTTGTGGTTTGGGCGATAGCAAATCCGGCATGGTGAGCACCATTTAAATCGCGGGACGGATAACCTGTTAAAATAATTTAGTGTCATTCAATAGTTGCTATTTGAAAACATACCCAATTCTTCTCCACCTTTAAGGAGAGCGTTAGATAAAGGCGGGTGATATGGAAACTGCGCAACTGTTAAAAGGCCGCCAGTGGCATGATATCCTTGATCCATCGAATCAATTTGTTTGTTATCTTCACTTTTTAAGAAATATGGTAGCACCTCGTTGTAACTCCAACCTTCGTTTCCTAAATCTGCCCAGTTGTCGTAGTCCTTACGTGATCCACGTATGTACATCATACCGTTTATTACCGAAGTTCCCCCAAGAACTTTTCCTCGCGGCCAATAACATCTTTGCTCGGTTTCTGCAAGGCACGCATTTGTTTCTGGTTCGGTTTGATAAGCCCAATCAATTTCTGATCCCAGAAAATTGAAGAACATCGATGGTACTTGAGTACCCGTAGGTTCATCATTGCCTAAAAATGTAGATTTGCAGAAATGATGATAAACTATTGGGTATACTTGCCTGCTTCAATTAGAAGAACGTTCCATTCTGGTATCTCGGATAAACGACTAGCGACTACTGCTCCAGCAGAACCAGCTCCTACCACTACGAAGTCATACTCTGGTAAAACATGTACCTTCTTAGGTCTTCCACACGGATCTTCCAGATCGCATTGTGACCTTAGAAATACTTCTAGTAGACCCATGAATAGCATAAACGGCGCTCCACCACATGTCGACGCTAATGTTGGTCCTGGCTCTGATACTGGGCAATTACAGGGCATCTGCAAAATAAAACACTTTTAGTATTAATGATAGCTACACATTGATTTAAACAATGTTATCGGTTCTCCAATCGGAACTGTAGCACGTTGAATTTTAATACCTGGTGAACATGGCTTTACTCGTATTTTTCAATCAGGACTGCAGAAATTTGAATTTTAATATCTTGTGAACGCGTCTTTATTTTTTTTTGATCTATTACTTGATTTGACAAGTAGAACGTAGTACAATTTTAGTCATATCTCATCAAACCAATTAACCTTGTTCAAACTCACTACGAAAATAAGCGTTCTGTAAAAAACGTTATAAAATACACGTTCATATTGGTATTTCAAATCGTTAACACAGAATGCTATTTCCAATGTAGTAAAAAAGTTAAAAAGCTACTATAAGATAGCGAACCAATTGGTTGTTAGGAAAATGTGCGTTCTGCTAGAAATATTGGTACTGTGCCTGAAAATGTTGCAAATGATCCGTCAATGTCAATTCAATTTCATTCACAAGAAGTAGGTGCTCTATCAACTAGTTGACTTAATCACTGCAATTAAAGTCAGTTTACAATTGCCAACGTGTAGATTTGCTAATTAGTTGTTTACGCAAGCTACAGCAGATGCTGATTTTCGTAAGAGAATTTTATTCAGCGATGAAGCAAAGCACATTTTGGTGGCAGAAAATCCTCCAATTATTAATGAATAGCTATTACGTACAAAAACCGCTACTGTTGGTGTAATTTTAAGAGTCTTGATTGCATCTCAAGCGAAAATTAAATTAATTATTATAATTCACGTTTTGATATGCAATATACATACAAAACTTTAAACAAATGTCATATTTAAGGATATTTCTGAAGTTGCTCCCACAATGCGAAATTTTTGTATATAAATAAAATGACTATATGTCCCAAAAGGGACATACTTCCAATTTTAAATATCCTAAGATGGTAAAACGCGTAGAAAAGATTTATAATTTTATAATCTCTCAATTACTATAAATACTGGTAATATTACAAACTCGAAAATGGCAAGATATGATTGGTTATTCAGAGAAACAAAATTCGTTGTCTTGACAACCAAAACACGGCATAAAAACAAGATTATACATAAAACATCGCCATTTAGCGAGTGATTTTCAGTCACGTGTGTTCATATAGAATAAGATTAATTTCACTTGCCTAGTGCTAAGTAAATTCATTGGGTAGTTAATAAAAGGCACCAGTTGTCATAATGTACAAAGAATGCACTCAAAGAATTAATTGTTACAAATTCTCAAGTAGAAAGATTAACGATTCTAGAAGAATTAATAAAGGCAATTGTTGACAAATCTACAATAAAGAAATCAACGCTATTCCAAAATAACCAATATAACATTTAAATTGTAAAAACCAACTTAAAATAAGAGTATTCCGTAGCAATTCCACTTAAAGTGCAGCTAACGTTTTTAACACGAATAACGCTCAGCTGGAAGCCTCCACACATAAATAAAACAAGTGAAATTAAAACATTAACATTAACAATCAATTACATTTCCTAAATACTATAATATTTTATAACAGTAAATGTAGTAAACTGATGCAGGTAGAAGAAAAACTCAATTGTTAAAGGTACTTTACCTCTACCCTATTCAGAAATAATCCATATTTACTTTAGATAATTATATAAATTTAGGTGTGTTTTCATATACACACAACAAAACTAATATGGAATCGCTCAGTATTTGGCGCTAAAAAAATTTTTTTAGAGAAAAAAATTGTTGTACTGGTAAAGATAAGCGTTTTTGCTTGAAATAATCGTTATAATAAAATCGGAAGTTATTTTATTACATTTGTTTATAGTCTCGTAAAAATTTGTTTGCAGTTGTCAAATTCAAATTAACACACCAACTGAAATTTTAATAAAATTTACCAAAAATGCCTTATGAGATGTCCAAAGTGGAAACATTATTGGTTTTGTTGAGCATAGAATGTCACAAAGAGACGCAGTAGCTGCCGTAGGCGTGACAAAAAGTGTCGTTCCAAAGATCTACCAAGGTACTTAGAATAAGGAAGTCTTAAAATGTACCCAGAAAAAGTCGTGGGAAAGCTACGGCTGATGTGCAGGACTGTTTTGTGTGCCAAATTTCTAGAAGAAAACCAACAGTTTCCCAGTTTCCATAACTAAAAGCGCAGCTTATGGAAGCCGCAGGCGCAAACTTTTCAGTTGAAACAATACGGAACAGACTTCGTGATGGAGGTTTATATAGTAGAAGACACTTACGAGTTCCGCTATTATCCAGACAAAACAAAATTGGCCGTCTAAACTGGTGTCATCAATAGAAACACTGGGTGGAAATTGACAAAATGCCCTGTTTGCAGATGAAAGTAGAATTGGCCTCAACCAGATGACTGTTAAATTCGCGTTCTAAAAGCTTCACGGGACAAGCTAGACCGCAAGATTCCAGATCTGTCCCAAAATTCAGAGGAGGAACTATAATTTTCTGGAGAGGCATAATGTTGGGAGCAAAACATCTTTGCTTCCTATTTAACAAACTTTAACTGGTTAAAGGTATGTTAATTTAACTTTAGAACCTGTAGTTAGGCTTTGGAGAGGTGCAGTTGTGGCGAATTTTATATTCATGCAGGATAATGCACCTCCTCATTCCAGCAGGGTTGCTCAGGACTTTCTTGAAGCGGAAAATGTAACCGTTCTATACTGGCCTGCGTGCTCACCAGATCTAAATCCCATAGAAAATTTATGGCATCAGCTCAACGGAAAGGTCAGAGCTCCTATGGACTATCCAGGAAATGCTGAGCAATTTATTCAAGCTGTATTAGAAGAATGGAAGGGCTTAGGCCAACAAAACAGAGAATTTAATTGGATGCATGCCAGCATGAGTTGAATCTTGCATAAGGGCGGGAGGGGCCAACACTGATTATTAAATTTAACATTAAGATTCTTAATGATATTGTTTATTGCGTTTTTTATTTTTTTTTTGTTAGCGACAATAAATTATCAACCTTTATTTTTGTTTATTTTTATAAACAATGTGTTTGCTTCGATTTTATTATAATATTCAATTGAAGGAAAAATGTGTACCTTTTACCTGCGCAACAATTTTTTTCTCTAAAAAATTTTTTAGCACCAAATACTGGGTGATTCCATAGAATTTTGGTTGTGTAACTTAATATTCGTAATAATTATGTGTTTATATATACAAGTCGTTATTATTGAAGGTAAATCAAGATTCTCTTGTCTGATCTTTGTAATAAAAGGACAATGACTGAATTCCATAAATTAAATTAAAACTGTATTAAATAAAATTGTGAAAAATAAAGCAAGACGAATAGGAGCAAAGGAGTAATTGCAACTTATTTCTTTGAAAATGTCGGCCAAGCTGTTGCTGTAGACTGGAGAACGAAATAAATCGATAATAACAGCCTTTTTGTGATTCCAAATGTTTATTATCAACAGGATGGTGCTAAGAGCCATATAATTCATAAAAACATTGTGTTTTGAGTTTAAAGTTTAATGATCACGTAATTTTACGATATCATAACATCACTAGACTGCTGACAGAGATTCTCCTTAGATGTTTCTTAGAGAGTGAAGAATATGCAAACAATCTACAAAAAATTCAAGACCTTAAAACAAACATTCGTAATGAAACACACGTGTTTGATTAGCTAATCTGGGGAATGTCATCCAAAATTACAACTCGAGAATCCTCGCTTGTGAAAGCAGTCGTAGAGGTCATTTGAATGATACTGCGCTCCAAGAATAATTGATTGTAAAAGACTAAACTTCAATTTGAAATTTATAAAATCAATATATAATACAGTAAACCCTGTATAAGGTAAATCATTCAAACTATCGACACACGCGATAATAAATGATAACACTCAAAATTGCCTCTAGAGCAATAAAGTATTAAGGAAGAAAACTGCAAAATAGAAAACATAACTTATTGAGCTACAGCAAGTTGTAAATAATGTTGTCTAGAGCCGACTTCTTTGTGGGTTATTTACTGGAAAAACTTGTGCAGGATGTAATATTTAATTTAAGTAAATGATGGTAGGTTTTTTCGTAACAAAGAAATTTATTCCGAGGGTTTTGCCTTATAGTATTAACTTTTTTAATTATGTGGGCTTTATAAATCATAAATAAGGATTAAGATGTATATTTCCGTGCATCTTGAAAGTATGTATTGCAAAAGAAATTGTACACGCTTCCTGTTCAAGGATTTTAATGATAAATAGTATTTATTTGTAGATCTTTACGTTTGAACGTCGCTTTATGAGTAAGGGATAAACAAATTATTATATCAATAGTAATTTCATTCACATAATCGCGACAACTTCTAAAATACACTTATTTTATTTAGCTGTGCATAATGACTAAAAATTCAATCATATTCTGACTTTGATTATTTACACATATAGTGTTTCGGAATAGCATGCTAATACTTAAGGCACTAATCTTTGAGTGATTTTAAGAAAAAATGTTATACCAACAGTCCGCAATCGCATTGTTTCTGAGATACAGGGTGTTCAAGCTTTTAAAAAAAATTGGTTTTTTCGTAATACATGTAAGACCACTTTAGAGATTTATTTGAATTTTTTTAGGTACCAACCAGGCATAAAAACATCTTTTCAAACAAAAAGATTTAATCTACTTTTACCAGTGACGCCCGCGCTAACATGTCCTTGAATATTTTTAACGAAAAAAACGGCACGCCATTAGTTTTTTCCAAACTAAATATTATTTCTATAATTACGCTTTATTTCTTAATAAAAATGGTTTCTTGACTTTTTTCGTCCGGTGAGCGGTTTTCGATGAAAAAAATAAGTCATTCATGTACGAGGGTTACCTTTTATGTTGTTACAAATGACCACTAGATGTCGCTAGTGTAATAAGTTATTGCCATATTCGTAAAATTTGACATTTTGTATTGTA
>JAHWXV010103004.1:0-18643 GCA_024586415.1 Phrixothrix hirtus
AATACAAGAGGAAATGGAATCTAATCAAAATAAATTGCAAAATGAAATTAAGTCAGGCCAAAATGCATTAAAAGAGGAAATGGAATCCAACCAAAATAAACTTCAGGATCAAATTGAATCAAGCCAAAATGCATTAAAAGAAGAAATTGCCAACAAATTAAGAGAGGATATGGGATCCATAAATTTAAGTCAAATTAAATTAAAACAGGACCTAACAAAAGAAATACAAAATGTGACGAGTGAGATGTCAACATAATATGAGGAAGTAACTAAGAAGTGTGACGAACTACACCAAAAGCTTATTCTCCTTACCGTAAATAATGAAGTCAGTATGCTTAAGAAGGAGGCGTCACTAATTCCTCATGAACAAACAACCGAAGCAAATATAACGCAAGTTAAACATTTTCCTGTTATTGAAAATGGCTTCTCGGGTACTAGAAGACATGTTAAAGAACCCACGTATGATGGGAAGACGGCTTGGCCCAATTATCATAAACAATTCATGGCAGCCGCAACATCTAACAGATGGACCATTGAAGAAAAGGCAACTGCCTTAATAGTGGCTTTAAGTGGGGATGCTTTAGACATTCTTCAAACAATACCAGATGATCTACAGAATAACATCAATCACCTTGTGTCACGATTGGATATGCGATATGGAGATAAAAATCTGCAAAAAGTCTACTGTGCCCAATTAAGAAATCGTTAACAGAATCTTGGAGATAATCCCCTGGAATTTGAAGCTGAAATTGCGCGACTAGTAAGATTAGGATACCCAACGACTCTAGAAAGTTTTATTGAAATTCTATAAGGAGTCCTGCTGATAATACAAAACACCAAGAAGTCGCCTTCCAAGTCGGATCGTTAAAACATAAACCGGATAGTCTTTACATTAGTAGAACAATTGCTGGGAAGAAATGCAAAATTCTGCTGGGGACAGAAGCAGCAAAGACAATAGTAAAACTGAACAATGTTAGGAATGGAAGATTATTGATGTCACAGCTGCTATTATGTACAGGTACCGAAAACCACGCAACCGATCATGCTGAAACTATTACAGAAATTGAGATCGGCTATAGGAAGTTAACGCATCGCTGATATCGAGGAACCTGTTATATTGGGTACGGATGTAATGTCTGAGTTTGGCTTCGCCTTAGACTTGTAGAACCACATCATACGGGTTGATGATGAAGAAAAACCCATGAATCCACGGGATGACGACGTAATAAAAATAAACCTATCAGGAGAAGTGACATTACTGCCAAGCAGTGAAACAATAGTTATGGGGCAACCTGATGGAGACTTCAGGGTAGGATGCATAGAAATTTAGAAATCAGCAACATAAATATTGGTAGTGGTATTCTGACTGCAAGAGTGTTGATCGAGACCAAGGAAACAACACCTGCTCTCTTGATAAATGTTAATACCTTTCAAATGACTCTAAAGTAGGGCACTGAATTAGGATCATGTACACCTATCTCATCTAAGGTAGGGTACATAAAAGCCAATGAGAAGGTTTTGCCCGCAATCAATTTATCTAAACTGCATGCCACCCTCGAGTCCGTGGATAACGCGTTATCCCTTGAGCAATAGGCTAAAGCAAATCAGTTGATCCAACGATATGCCGGTATATTTGCCACGGATGACTGTTTGAAAGGAAGCACTAATGTTGTGACGCACAAAATAAATACAAGTGATGCCCAAACAAGACGTCAACGACCAATGAGGCTGCCTTTATTCAAGCGAGAGGAAACCGAATGAATCATCGATGACATGGCCCATTAAGGGGTCATAGAGCCATCCAGCAGTACTTGGGCTTCGTCAGTTGTACTGGTTAAGAAGAAAGATGGTAGCACCAGATTATGTGTGGATTACCGACGTTTAAACAATGTGACCAAAAAGGGCAGCTATCCTCTACACAGAAATGACGACACTTTAGACACGCCTTCCAGTTCCAAATGGTTTTCGACTCTAGACATGAAAAGTGATTATTTCCAAGTAGGTATGGAAGCTAAGCATCGGGAATAGACGGTATTCTCTTTTGTATCTGATCTCTGGCAGTTCAATGTGATGCCTTTTAGCTTGTGAAATGCACCAGCGACGTTTGAAAGGCTAATGGAATTTATCCTGACAGGGTTATCTTGGAAAACATGTCTAGTACACTTGGATGATGTGATAATTATTGGAAAGACCTTCGACGAACACCTGAACAATCTCAAAGTGATGTTTCAAAGACTAAAAAGTGCACATCTACAACTTAATCCGCAAAAGTGCAACTTGTTTCAAAACAAAATGAAATACTTGAGTCATGTAGTCCCTGAAAAAGTTATGGCAGCTGATCCAGAGAAAATTGAGTCTGTACGAGAATAGTCACAACCGAAAGATAAACATGAATTAAGAAGCCTCGTGGGGTTATACACTTACTGTGATCGATTTGTACGTGGATTTGTAGACATCGCAAAACAACTTACAAGACTTACTGAAGAAGACCAGCTATATTTGTGGAACAATAGCTGCCAAGAGCCATTTGAAACACTTAAACAAGTCTTGATAACAGCACCTATACTCAGTTACCCTAGAATAGATGGAAGGCTTGTCTTAGATATTGATGCTAATCACGTCGGCATCGGTGCAGTGCTATCGCAAATCCAAGATGGAGAAAAACGAGTTTTGGGTATTTTAGCAAAGTTTTGTCCAAACCTGAGCGGAACTATTCTGTTACGCGCAAAGAATTGTTGGCGATGATAAAGGCCGCTGAACACTTTTACAAATACCTTTATGGACGAAATATCTTATTGAGAACTGATCACGTAGTATTGAAATGGCTTCTGCAGTTTAATAATCTAGAAGGCCAAATAGCGGGATGGATTGAACAGCTACAAGAGTATGATTCTGAAGTTGAACATCGTGCCGGAAATATTTATAGAAATGCCGGCACCTTATCAAGACAGCCTTGCACAGAAGATTGCAAGCATTGTACTCGGTTTAAGTCAAAAGTCTAAGATCCTCTTGTCAACCGTACTACTATAAATAACAATGGTTGAAATAATGTCAAACAAGATCAGGAAAACGTCCCAGACCTGAAGGTTCTGTTAAAATGGAAGAATGAAGTTTGAAAACCAGGTTAGGAGGAAGTAGCCTTATTTAATGCCATTGTAAAAGCATATTGGTCCCAATGGAACTCCTTGCAAGTTCAGGACGGTCTTTTGAAAAGAGCCCTGGAATATGATGCTGGAAGACGAACGCAGTTGATGGTTTCGAAAAACAGAGTATCGTAAATTCTACGACAGCGGCGTAGCTGCATGCTATTCCATTAGGAGGGCATATGGGAGTAAAGAAAGCCCTGGAGAAAGTCCGTGAAACATTTTATTGGATGAAATGCAAGGATAATGTTAAGGAATATTGTTGAAAATGTGTAATATGTGCATCTGGGAACGGTCCGTTAGGAAGGTGAAGAGCACTGATGCGTCAATATAATGTGGGTAGATCATTTGAAAAAGTTGCCATTGATATAGCTGGTCCATTTCCAGAAACTGCGAGACTAAACAAATACATCTTAGTTGCAATAGACTATTTTAGCAAATGGACCGAAGCATACGGTTACCTAATCTAGCAGCAGTTACAGTGGACGAGACCTTGGTAAAACAATTGTTTAACAGTTTTGGGATTCCTTTGTTGAAAATACGCAAAACCAGAACAACTGCTCTTCACTCACAGTCAGATGGAATAGTAAAACGTATGAATCGAACAATGAGAAAGGATTTGTCAAAAGTTGTCTCGAATCATCAAAGAGATTGGGACTAATTCTTACATCTGTTTCGGATGGCATAACGATCAGTTGTACACGAAACGACAGGAGAAACGCCAGGTGCAGTGTTGTTTGGGTGTGAAATAGGACTACCATGTGGTTTGGAGTTTGGTGGTAAGCCTGGAAAGGATGAGATCGCTGGAAATGCGCATTCTTGAAGCCTACGAAAGAAACTAAATTCCATTCATGAGAAAGTTCGTGATAACATCCAGATCGCCAGCGATCCAATGAAAGTCCAGTATGATATAAGTTCCAAAATGGGAGGATTTCAACCCAATGATCTAGTCTGGTTGCACCAACATCAACGACGACGAGGCCCATCTCTTGATTTGCAAAGATCTTGGGAAGGTCCGTATAAACTGGTAAAAAGAATCAACGATGTAATATACCGAATTATGAAATTGCCTAGAGGAAAGCTCAAAGTGGTTCACATGAGTCGATTTGCCCGATACGCGGGGAGGAACGCAGAACCGAGACAACAAGAATATGTGCAAAGGGCGAACCATTTCGGAGTGGAAGAACTAGGAGTCAAAAACAGCGAACAATCAATCACTGGCTTTATCACAGCGTATTCGGGACGCCACAAAGCTAGATTTGTGTTATCACTGAGCAATACAGGAATCTGTTTGATGTACCAGAGGAGTATCCCTTGATTCATTGTGTCACTAAAACCCTACGAATGTCCGGTGACATCGCAATTGAGTTTAAGAAGAGGTATGGTGGCATAGAAGACATTCTGCAACAAGAGCCAGAAATTGTAAAGGCATGTCACCTACTACACTGTCACCGCTAAGGTATGCGAAGTATTTACTACCTTGTGACGAAAGTATCTCATCAAAAACCACGTTATGAAGGCTTGTGGAAGGCGTTATGGGATTTAAAGAAACATATTTGTACCGGCGCTAATAGAAAGTTAGCGGTACCAAAGCTCGGCTGTGACCTAGACCAGCTTATTTGGCGCGTGGCACGTAACATGTTGAATGTAGTGTTTCTTGACACTTGTGTCAAGATCCTGGTGTGTAGTTGGAATCCAAATGGAATTCCACCAGCCACAAAATCTGTGATTGCCATTTCTTCAACAGATGGGGCTGCAAGTATGGATCGCAGTGCATATTCCGACATTCGCCAACGACAATAGAACCATCACAAGTGCAAAGTCCTAGATAACTGTTACGGGACGTAAAAGTCTTAAGGAAGGGACAGTGTAACGATAATTAGAAACAATGGAAATGTAATGGAAGTTGCTAGAAATTTCTAGCACCCTTTAGAATAAAATAAATGATGTAATCCTAGGCGACTCATTGCGGTAATTGATACCTGTCAATCCAATTAGGTCAGGAATGAGTCATAGTATTGTAATTTATTGTTGTGACTAATTTCTTATTCTAGATTAATCCATCATCTTCTAGCATTTATCTTTTCTATATAAACAGTAAATTGAATTCCCTTAGTTAGTTTTTGTTAAATCTTGTACTATGCATTACTAGTATAAATAAATTGATATAAATGTTTGATGTTAGTGGATTGTGAAATAAATATTTAAATAGGTTAGCGTATATAGTTAATTATAATTTTAGTGAATTTAAATAAACATTGTAAAATAATTAGCCAGTTTCATTACATTATTATTTGCATTCTTTTCTAAAAGGCACTTTATAAAACTTGGTAAATACACACAAAGTGTTCATAAAAATATTGTAACAGCCTACGGTTGACTCTAAATAATTTAGTATGGGTATATGTATGAGTATGACTATATTACACTTTAATATTTTACCTAGCTTATTGAAGCTGTAATAAAATGCCATATCATGGGTTAATTCGACTGTATGATCATTTTCTCTTACTGCCGAAGTTCTTATAGTTTAAATATATTTGCAAACTATTAGCAATGAAGGAAGGTTGGGTCAAAATTTCCGTGGAGGTTTGATTCAGCTTAATTAGTAAAAAATATTTATTTAACTTTCAGAATAACTTTCAAGTGCAAGGCTAGCAAAAAGTATGTGAAGGTTAAAATCAATCCAGAAGTATGAAAAGTGCTGTACAAGTCACATATTAGAAGGCATTCTGAGAGATGTATCATATTCTTACTGCTGTAACAGAATATGGTCTCTATAAAGTAAAAAGGGGAAGTTAGGCTAAGAAACCATTTTTCAACCAATTTATGAAACGTCACTCATTTTTGCATTAGAAGAGGGAAATGATATCCAATTATATTTGGTTCTGGCTAGTAAACTTAATTATGGCGTGACATCGAAATACTTACATAAATTAAGTAATAAGTATGCCATTGCGAGAAAAAAAGATAGTGCTGATGATTAGGATAAAAGTAAATAAGGCAGTTATAAGTGGCAATAAAGTTGTATATTCATACACTATAATCATTTTTTGTGCAATTTTCAAGTGGCAGTCTCACGAATAATAGCATTGAATAAAAATTTAGTATCGAAGCGTTTTTCTAAGTTATGATATACATATCTGAAACACATATTTGCTTTGAAACCTATATTTAATTTGGATAAAACAGAAGTTTCAATTGCGTTGGGACCAGGTAAGATAAATCCTAAAAGGGGCAAAAACTGGTTCCAAAACATGAATCAGCTGAACAAAATTCACTTATTTATTTTCGTGTTGCTGTCAGTGCCACAGGAATGGCCGTTCCGATATTATTTATATAACTGTTGCAACGAATTAATGAAAGAATGAATGGAGTACTATAAGGATCAGCTGTCGCTGGAACGCGAAGGGGTTGGATGATCAATGAAACATATTTGTTGTATTGACACCATTTTATGTATCATACAAAATGCTTGAAAAACCATCCTTTCTTCGTGATTTTAAACAACCATAGATTTTACATCACACCTCAACGTATTAAGAGCTGGAGAAATATTGGTATCATTTTTGTGAATTTGTTCCACTATGCTGTAGTCCCATGTTAAAATTGGATCTTATAAACTAACATGTAAGGAATCTTCCTCTACAAGAAAACAGATGTAACTTATCGAAACCAATGGTAAGTACAACATGGTTGTATTTGTCGAGATATTTAACTCCATACTTCCGCCAATTAGCGATACAGATCTGCAATTAACGCCGCCAAATGCAAATACTCATCAATAAAACGGTTATTGGAATTTCTTTGGAAAGTATAAGCCCTTTCCCAAAGGTAAAATAAGCAGGAAATAAAACTTGAAGGAAAATAGTTATCAGTCGTTTGGTAACCGACGCACTAGGGCGAAAAAGGAAAAAAGGAGAGAGATGCGATCTAACAAGACACTTCTTTTATAGAAAGGTATTTTACTGTTTGTCTAAATTTAAAAAAAAACAAATCTAAAGAAAATTAAATACAAATTTAGGGCTGCATGAGGTATCTTTCTAATAACAGTAAAAATTGGTGATTTTCAACCGGTAAAATCTTTTACCAAATTATTCGTCATCAACTTCTGAGGTAAAATGATGGAACCCGGCCATAAGGTGATGTTTTTGCGATCGACGCTATACAAATTCTGAACAGACCGAAGACATAAGTGTTGTTGTTTTTTTTTTAAACACGAGTTTGCGTCCAAAGCCTTTAGCTATTAAAGGGACCAACAGCGTTTAATCAAAAGAAATGTTTGAATAATTGAGTTCTTTTATAACTTTTGTTTTGTGTTAATATCCAGTTTTCCTTCTAGTTATTTTCATTACAAAATTAGTTTAGCATGCATTATTATTTGCCTTAACTATTGCTAGTGGGAGTAGTTAAGGTAATTGGGTCAATAAGCTTGTAGTGAGTTATTAATTTTGGTCAACATTTTTTTTGTAACTTTTCTAAGCTAACCTATGGGTCAAACCTGGCATAATTAGGTAGGGCCGACTGAAAAATTATGCATTAGGGGAGATTTTTTTTCTAGTTAATTCATAAACACATGCATCCTTAATGGGACATATTACATGACTTAATTAACATCATCAAAAACTTCATTCAACAGATTTAATGGCGGTTAAGTGTGTAAATCTGAAAACCAAATTAACCCTTTCCAATCTGCCCTAATTCAAGGTGACGATTATTCGAGAAATAGTATTTTAAATGACAAATTCTGAACGCCAGTTCTTGAACAATCATGTTAAAATTCATATGCAAAATTTACGGTAACCAAACATATGATGGTTTGTAACCATATAATATTACTGTATTTACGCACTCTCTTGAATCAGAGCGCCAATTTGTACAATATTCTCAGTTCTCTTAATGTTACTGAACATTTGGTTTTTGGTTTTAATCGGTTTGGTCTAAATAGTCGCTATGGTTTAAAATCTAATTGCTACAGGGTGATTTTTTAGTCCTGTTACCCAACTTTTAATGTCTGGTAAATTTTTTCTAAGAAAGGGAAATTTTGTTTTGTGACACAAAGTTGGTAGCGCTACTCAACCGATATAAATCCGGTAGTGGGAGTTGATTCTCTCTGTGCTGTGTAAAATTTTGTGCCGTTTCACGTGGTTTTACGAACAAAATGTCGTTTACCCTAGAACAACGGGTTTCATTCTTGAACAATATTTTGCTACGAAATCGTATGTGAGGGTAAAAGAATCATTTCAAATTAAATTCGTTTGTGTTTCTTCGCCAGAAAAAATGTCAATTTGTAGGCTAGTAAAACGATTTCGGGAGACAGGTGGTGTTTGTGACGGACAACGTGGTGGTCAACCATCTCGCTTGACAAATAAAGTTTTAGAGGGTGTGAGGACAAGATTGCTCAATTTTCTACAGATAGGTTTACGAAAACTTTCCTCGCAAGTCGATTTGTCATATTCGAGTGTTTAGAAAACTTCTAAAAAATTTAAGTTGTATCCGTATCGCGTACTATTAGTCCGAGAGCTTCAGCCTTCGAATTTAAACAACCGATTGCAATACTGCCGTTGGTTAAGGTCTTTTGTAACTGATAATGGAATCGAAATTTTAAACACAGTGTCCTTTAGTGATGAAGCTTGGATCCATCTCGACGGTTATGTGAACAGTCAAAACACTCGTTTCTTCTAACATGCTGAAAAGAGTCCGAGAGTGTATAACCCCGCAAGGGGCGGCCATTTTGAGTATATTCTTTAACAACTGTTTGCAACTGTAAGCAATAATATCTTTTTATTATATCTCTTTTGTAAGTAACAAATAGATTTATTCATTACACCTAAATGTCCCTTTCATAAATTACATTACAAATTGGGTAATAGGACTAAAAAATTACTCTGTATAAATAGTTTTCATTAATTAGGGTTGTTTGCAAAAATTGGTTTATATATTATTATTGCCAAATATAATATGAAACAAATAGAATCACGAATTATTATCAGGGTGTAGCACCGCTAGCTTAATTACGATTTCTACAGTTCTTTATCACTAAAGCATTGCGGTTTTCCTAAAGAAGGCCATAGTTATCAATTTAATACAGTGAAAATAAATTAATAAATTAAAATTTTAACAAAGTTTATTATTGATTTTTTCATAATTTACAATTATTTTTAACATCAATTGATTAACTTGATTTTAGATCTCTTATCATAACTGGAGTGTTTATGTAATTTTTCACAATTATTTATTGTTGTAATCCTCATAACTGAACTCAAAGGCACGTATAAAATGCTGGATAATTATAATGCATCTGTTTTTCCTTTGTCTCATTTCATAATCAAATGAAAGCAGTTGTATATTAGTAAAATTATGTCACGCTACGATATTAACGAGTTTTAAAGGGCTATGACGACGCGGCGTATCCTAGTTGATTAATTCAGGAAAGTGGACATTTAAGCATGTATTGCAGAATGATTAACTTCCACATTATTTAGTATACTAAATCTGTTTACTTTTGCTATTATAATAGTATAATTGAAAAACTGTTCATTTTTCATTCTACTATTTAGATTAGGTCATTACTCACGAAACTCTGCATAAAAGAAATTCATAGCATTAGAGGAAGCTAAGTTATTCTACAAGGACAGTTTAATATTAATACTTACATTTTTCGGGTTACTTATTTGAAAACAAAAAAAAATGGAAATAAAATTTGAAACAATGGCTGCATTAAAATATCAAAATTAACGATTAAAGTTTTAATACAAGCTAATCCTGCAATTTGTAGACATCATGACTTTCTCTAATAATGTAGGAGTGAGTAAGTAAACACCTTCTTATACGAAATTGCCAGGGACAGGCACTAATTAAAAATTCATATTCGCTTAAAGTTACTACAAAAAACTTGGATTCGCGTAGGTTCATACTATAGAACTTTTCATAAAATTGCAGGTTTTAGAAAAAAACCATAAGACACAAAACGGTAAATTATACAACTGATTAAATTTAAAAATGAGTATGACTCCCCAATTTAAATTTAATCTGTCGACAATTCTGCAGTTAATTTACAATATACAAATGACGTGAACTTTAATCTAATATTAAACAAGAAGGAACGATCAAAAATGATAAGGTGTCATAAACACTTCGTGTTCCCATTTCCGGCGGCTACGCTTGATTTGTTGTTGCTAAAATAAGATTTTTCGAATGTTTTATACAGTTCATAGGAAAATATATAATTTCGTTGCTCAAGGATTTAATACATTTTAAAGTTATAGTTTAGAATTGTTTAAAATTCCATTTGTTAAAACATTTTGCTGATATGTCAGTAATATTTAATTAAATGTCAACGTAACGTGTAACATTGCTTACCGATGAATTGAGAAATATGTGTATAGTAGAGGTTACTATAAAATAAAATAATATCTCGGGACATGGTGTAAGGCATTGCAAAATATAACATTTGAAATGCTTCGTAACTTCGAAGACAATTCAAGTAAAATCTCAAATAATAATATATGAGGATGGTTTGTGCAATAAGAGTATTACGCTAAAAATAAATATATCTTGTTATGCAGAACAAAAATTCTTAGTATATGTATAAATGGTATATTTTTCGAAACAATTGCAATTAAAGTCTTGAGTCCGAACGTTGATCTAGACGATAGTAGCTATGTGCTACTCAATTTGACCGCTATAAGTGCCGTTGTCTTGTAGTATAACGTTTAAGAGCTAATGACGTATACCGACTACTACTAGTAGACGTTCCTCAGAACAAACGACAAACTAATTATTAATAAAGAATTTTAACCAATATTGAATTTGAAGCCGAATATAAATTGCCTTGTGTGTGCCTTGCCTGCAAATAGTTTCTATAATAAGCATTATAAGCTACCGAGAGGACAATACAAACCATGGATCTTTGAAGGCGTGTCTAAGATCATTTTTGTTGTATCAGATTAACGTCAGTTTAAAGGTTTGAGATTAAAATTTTTTAAATTATGTGTCGGAAAATTTGAAAAGACGAATACGCCTTGGCGTGCAAAATGAAAGGCAGCAATTTGAGCATTTATTATAATAGTGACTTGTTTTGTACTCTAATAAAATTGGTCATAAAAAACATATCAATGATACTTCTAAAGCATAGTCGAATTGTTATAGTTACTTTCAAATTTCAAATTGTCGTTAATCTAGCAGAACATAAATTATACCTCAGATATGCCGTCAAAAATCCGTGGTATCCATGTAACGTGGTTTTTGTTACTCTTTCTGTACAACCGAAATAAAACGGCGAGTTAACCACAGGCTTTCAATTCAATATTGTTGTATAGAAATTGAATTATTTTGTGAATAAAAACTACTACCTTCATTAATAAGTAAGCGATCTGTTGGCTAATTTATTGGAAACATCCGTTTATAAAATAAAATATTTCCATTTACGTACGTTATTTCTAATTTGAATATTGTGAAAATAGTTTAAAATAGAAGTAGTTTCTATAATTGTTTAGCTACTAAAATTGAAACAAGTGATGAATATGAATGGTCGTTGAAGTGCTGAAAATTAAAATATAGGTAAATAGACTTGGTTATAACGTGTGAAAGGTAACTCGATCCTTCATAAACAAAACGAAAGCAATTATTGGGGCTTCAACAACGATTTAAACATATAAATGGATTTACTCATTTTCGAAAATATCTTAAGTCAAAACTCGTACCTAGAAATATTAAATAATTTAGTTTAATTCAAACTAGACAATTGAAGTCTAGATAATAGGAGAAAATTAAAACACGATGGACCTTCTGGATGCTTTACCATTCGAGTTAGCATTCAGTTAGAGATTCGCTTTCCGGAAATGTGGGTTGGTCGCTTCAGACAATTGTCTTGGCATGTGCGCATACTAGACTTAACTTTGTCAGACTTTTCTCTATGGGACTACTTATAGCCGTGTTAAAAAAGATTTTTATATTAACATTGACCTCTTTGAACAAAAAGTTGTAAAAGCTAGTGTTGCGCAGTTAATCAAGATATTATTGCACTTGTATACGAAAAATTTAGAAAGGGATTACAGAAATGTTTTTTGTGACATGTATTCGTGTTAAACGGTCAATTTATTAGAATACTTTGTTATTATGTACGTTTTAATGTGTTGAAGCATCCTTGTTTATAAGAGTACAGTAAAATTGTACCAAAGTTGGAATTCGCGTTGCTGCTTACCCTTTGGAAAAAGTTTATCACTAATATTTTTGACAAGTGTTAAAAATAAAGTTATTTTGCTTAAGGTTTGTTTAATGTCTTTCAGTTTTATTAACGCCATGTATAATTAACCAGAATTTTGGTGACTGTCGGCGAGATTTCAAGATGTAACGATACGACAACATTTAAAAGTGCAATCCCAGCCTTTATGAGCTATTTTAGAAAAAATGAATTGACTTTCTGAGCCAAAGTATGTACCACTATCTAACGCGAAGTGTTTTTAAAGACCTTTAAACATTTAGAGACACACTTCAGTGCATTTAAGCAAATTATTTGAATAAAACGATATAAACTACGTATACATCTATTCTTCAAATATTTATAACATATTTATACATCTTGTTTAAAAAAAACTGTGTTTTGTTAGTGAAAAACCTCGTCAAATCTAAATAGTATGTGCCAAGGGACTAATGGGTCTCTTATAATCCCAAGAGAGAACGAAAGATATGTAACTCTAATAGATTAATTTTGTTGTTGACATAAATTTCCTTTGTTTATGCGGGATTAAATTTGCTTTATCTCCCTTGGTACTAAAGTAAAATTTGAATCCCTAAAGATTAAAAATGCAACTTTTGTCTTGGAAACAAGTAATTAAATGTGGCGTTTTAGTCACGAAAGTGCAAAAACTTTATTATAAACCAATAGCGATTAACGACGTTTTCAATAAACAACGACTTATTTAAACTGAATTGTTCGTAACATTTAAATATAAGTTAAATAAGGGTAGCCGTTAGAAAATTAAAACCCGAATGCTTTTTTTGGAATAGCAATTATGCAGCAACCCGAATACATACAAGCAGAATGTAAAGAAATCTATACTCCTGCAGATGAGACCGCGTTTATTAAAAATTCGTCCCTAGTCTAACGCATGTATCACGTAGACAGATCAGTTAAAATACAAATATCACGTTATAAACCAGTAATTATTAACAACTGTTCTACAGCTATTACTCGAAAGGGGGTTGGGGTAAATGAAATAATTATAACTATAACTTAAAAATCTATTAAATGTAATTCAAATTAGTAGGGAAATGCATATGATCCATAAAAATCGCTATAATTAAAAAATGGTAAATGCAACACTTAAGATCTTTACACTAAAAATGAAATTATTTAACAGCGTCAAAAATGGCTAATTCAAAAAAATTCGTATTTCAATTTCTGCCAAAAATGAAAAACCGTTATAGTGATTTTCAAAAGGTAGATAATTCCTTACACAAAGAAATCATAGTAACTTTTCGACTGTAAATGCGAGATGCCTTCGAGTTAAAAGCAAAAGAGTCTTCGTGCGAAACACACTTCGACAGTACCCTTCTAAGTCTAATAATGAAACAGTCGTAGCGGACTTTATATTCAATATGCTTAGATGCTGTTTAAAAGGAAGCAACTCCGCTCTTTTACCATTTATGCGTAAGGACCTAGTTTACTGGGTAATTACTAAAACCACTAGGTTAACAAATCAGTGCTTAACCTGTGTTCTAAAAAGAAAGTTGATCCAGTTACAAATCTAATTTGAGCACTACTTGCAAAAAGCGTTCGAAATTGCGTTTACCATATTGAGTACGTTAGGGTTCACATGCACTACAGTATCTGTAAAAAAACACACAGTTACCGGGTTCTCTAACCTGTATGTAGGCAAGCAGATTTATAGAAGTTTTCTCCAGAACCACCTGCGTGCTTAATCCGGTCGGAAAACTATGACAGTACAATTATAAACCCAAGCTCCTGCCGATTTATAAAAATTCTCTCTAGTACAATGCAAAAACTACCACAACAGATATATAGGTGTTTTCCCTAGTATGATCTGAAATTATGAAAGTAGACTGGTACGAATTTTTGCCAGTATTTGTCACTAACAAAATATCCGAATCGGTTAAGACACAAGTGTTGCCTAAATACTGATAAGAGACAATACTATCTTGTATCGTTTAAAAGAACACAATTGATCAAACTGCAAACAAAACGTTGAACTATCATTTTAAATTAGTCATCTCACAATATGACTGGATTTCCTTTATCTTCACATAAACGATATTTCTAGCATCCAAGTTCGAAATTAGTGCACATAAATAATAGAATGTAATATTCTATGTCGATTTCGCATTGTAAATGCAATTGTAATTAATTAGCATAAGCTAAGTTAATCAAAGTCTAAGACTTAGAAATTGATAGGTTGTGCGTAGTTGTTATAGCATTATGTATTAATCAAATAGACAAATTAATACCGAAAATGGATTAATAACTAAATTAGGTAAACGTTATAACAACTACCTATCAGACATAAGTATTATTGTCAATTATACAGGGTAACAAAGCTGTAAAATAGACATACAACGTATGACGAAGCAAAAAGCTTAACAGGTACAAATAAAATAAATATACAGAGTAAGTCATAAAGACTTAAATCGAAAGCAATTGCAAATGTAATTAAACTATCGTCAGAGCACACTACCTAGAAATCTCTCCCAACTATTGCTTTCAAAAGAAAATTCCTTTTTCCTCTTTAGCTCAACACTTAACCCTTCACTGAACAAACTATACAAACGAACCGTCCGTACCGCCATAACCCAACAAGCCGTTACAAAGGTAGGGGAAACTTTTCAATATAAATACATTTTTCTAGAAAATTGAAAATGAGAAAACCTATAAAACGGTTTTACATTCCTAACAAAAGTATTAAAAAAGTACAAGTACGGTGGTTTCATAATTTTTAGAATTCAAGATTTCTTAGATGTTCGAAATATTTACTTTTTCAAAATTAATCAGCTAAGATATAATGTTTCATTCTTAGTCGATATGCTGACAGTACTAAAACGTGAAAATATCCTAAAGGAAACAAATTTTCATAGGTTACCTTCCTTGAACAATGAGTTAAACGGAAGGAAAGGCTTTGATGTCAAGAAATAAAGTCTACAGGGTTAAATTAAGAGCTAATTTCCAAATACAGTTCAAAATATTAATTGTTGATATCGAAATTTTGTCAACAGAAATAAATTTAGTTTTTTATCTTTACGTTCTTGTAGTTACTAGAAAATACAGCAGTACGTACTTAACGTACCTGTGTAGCTACCTATTTCATTTATTACCCATTTAAAAACTGTACGTAAATATTTTGAATAATTCCTGTAACTAATCATATCGTATATATTCGTGCACGAATACTAGCAAAACAAGGTTATGTAAAAATGTAAATAACTGATATGTTTTTAGAACTTGTTTGATTAAGCGAATTCGTCTGTTAATAATTAGACTTATCTGTTTTATGCTTATTATCCATTATTTCGCGATATTCCAGTAGTACATCACATAACTACGTTCGGAATTCTACTGTATGTCAAAATAGCTCGCAAAAGAAATATATCATCTTATCTCAATAAGGATACCATTCTAAATTTTTATTTTAGTTAATTTTACACGAATTCGAGTTACATACATAGTATTTCCTTAACTGCAATTTACAAATCTCCTGATTAGCATTAGCCATATAATTTTAGGCAGAGCTAGATGTCATTGCCTTTGGTAACTTTGATTAGTGATTATGTAGCGCGTTCGATTATAAAATATTGAGACAACTTATTGTATATTGGTAGCAATAACTTGATTATATCAAGTAGCCTGTTTGCGTATGTCCACTTTTTACAAGTTAAGGTTCTCATTTCTTATAAAAATTATAGTAAACAAGAAATTTATAGCATTTTGTAGCAAACTATCTCAATTAGAACTTCTTAATTGTCCATTGCTCTATAATTCAGGAACTTTAAACTCATATACTTTGAAAAGGAAAAGGTGATAAAATTTTATTCAGGCAGATGAGGATGTAAACTTGTCTGCTTGATGATACATTATGAGTCTTTGAAGTAAATGTTGTAAAAACTGTAAATATATGTACTAGTAATAGCAAGTGCTATTTTAGATATTTAAAGGACGTGTTGTTTTTTAATACTATATCCGAGTACCGTGAAAGGATATCTGTCAAAGGTGTTTTGACCATAGTTAATAATGTTACAGTCATATTTTACCATTAAATAAATACTTGATTTTAAGCTTTATGTGACATATAAAAGATGCTAAACGTAAAAAGACAACCACAACGTCAATTTTGGCATCAACAATAGAGGCAACTGATGATTATTATGAAAATTTAATCAAAGTGTATATCATAAGATGAAGACCATAGTGTTTTTATATATTTTAATAACAAAATTATCACAAAAATGCGTACACAATTAAATTGTAATAAATAATACTAACGGTACGGCACCACGACCATGGGATAAACAAGAGGTTACCTTACATGGCCAAGAAGTCTATTGAATACGTTCTTCTCTCCCTTTTTTGAGATAAGAGTGTGGTAATTTGCTATGATTGCATATAATAAGGTAAATCAATCTGAGCGAAGCGCTAATATTATTGGATTAAAAACTTCCAACCTAATTGTGAGACGTATCGTGGAAGGTTTGTGAAGTTTTTGGAGCAATACAGCAGTCCATACGTCACCTAGTGCTTTACAAAAATTGTTAAGCATTTAGCATGGCTCTTGGTTGAACTTTCTTAGAAAGATTAATTACGTTTTGGCAATCAGTGCTATTGAGACTTGTTGCAGAACGAGGGGTATTTTCTTTGAAAGATTTGGAGTAATTCATAATCGATTTCCTAAGTGCATAGAAGACGTAGAATACAATAATATTATTTTGCAGATAACGTAAATTTATTTTGTACTGGACTGGAGGAATTGTTATATATTTTACATATTTGTCGCGGAAAGTTTGTCTACGAGTAATCAGTGTATAAATAATGTTTAAAAATGAAGTTTTACTAGAATAGTTACGATTGTTGGATTATTGGAAAGAATTAGAAAATAAATTTCCCGGGTTGTTAATTTAATAAACAGTTATGTAATAGGAATAAACAGAAATCGATCTAACTCAGTCCAATATTCTATATATCCTGTGTTTGCTCATGTATATAAAATAAATGGGTTGGTAATTCGATGACGAGTTAAAACACGTATGTACGTGGATCAAAAAGTACCAAACATTGATGCTTCAGATGCGCCACTGAGCAGCAAGGTAAAATGATGTAAGAAAATTAGAAACAATAAAAACTCAATGGAAACTTCTGAAATAATCCAGAAGGTACCTTATAATTAAGATGGATGATGTACTCATAAATGAGTTTTTGCGGTAACCAATAACTGACAATTAAATTCAAGGTCAGCAATAAGTCACGCCCTTGCAATTTATTACATGATTATTATGACTAATTCTATTCTTTACTAATCTAGAGTTTCCTTAACATTCTCAATCTTTTTTCTTTTTATATGAATAGCAGATTAAATTGCCCTAGTTTTAGTTTTAATTAGAATCTTGCCTTATTAGTTACCGATATACGTAAATAGGAATATAAACGTTTTGTATTGTGAAATAAATATTTAAACAAACTACTGTATATAAAGAATCCTAATCTAAGAGAATACTAATAATGATCTTAAAACAATTAACTACTTTCGTTACATTGATGTCAGGCGTCATATTGTTTTTAAAAATTGAACTCAAAGACTAGAATTAATTAAAAGCTAGTACTACTCGTTTTTTTATAAGCCAGTGAGAAGTACCGAAAAACGTTGATAGAAATGTTGCAAACGATTCAGGATAAAATAGATTTCAATCAATAAAAAATGGAATCCAATTAGACCAAATTACGAGAAGAACGGATCGCAATTAAAAAAATGGAATCCAATCAAACTAAATTACAAGAAAAGACAGAATTCAATCAACATAAATTGCTGAATGGAATTACTAACAAATTAAGTAGTAAATGATATCGATTAATGCAAGCTAAAGTAAAATAGAAGAAGAAATGGGAACAATTAATGCAAATCAAAATAAAATACAAGATGAAATTAAATTACACCAAAATGCATTTAGAATAAGCCAGGTTAAATTATAGTAAGAAATTAAACTAAACCCAAACAAATTAACAAAATCCACGTTATGTAGACTTGAGGAAGGCACTGTGTGATTTAAAGAAACACATTTGTGCCGGTGCCAATAGAAAGTTATCCGTACCGAAGCTTGGCTGCGGTCTAGACCAGCTTAATTAGCACGTGGCACGTAACTTGTTGGAAGTAGTGCTTCGAGGCACTCGAAATTCTGGTGTATACGAGGGTTACCTTTTAAGTAGTTACAAAAACTAGGAAAGAAAACAAATTTTTTGGAACAAACTGTTTTATTGTTTTTCAAAATATTCACCTTTA
>JAHWXV010103005.1:0-20918 GCA_024586415.1 Phrixothrix hirtus
GCCACTCTGCCGACAACCATTTTTGTTTGAGCTTAGTCGACGCATACTTTAGGTTTCCACGGGATTTCCGGAAAGAAGGAACAACCTAATTTCTACATGGAATATGTTGCCCTCGTTCCTGGTTATGCTTTTGACCCAGAATCGAGCGTGGCAATGGCTTAAATTGTTGTGCATTGAGTTAGTGATGAAACTTAATTAGATTATCTAATTTTAAAATCGTAAAATCTTGCTTTATTGAATCAAAGTAAAGTGACGAGGAGATTTTGTTTTACCTGTAAAAATTATTTGTATTCTATTTTCGTAGTTATGCATGGTATTGAACCTTCCATAATTTTTATAATTTATGACCTTATACAAATTGTTTCATGTAGGCGCCACCAATAAACCACTCATTTCATGTTGTATTAACGTCTTATCTAATAATATAAATAGTTGAGTGCCATGAAACCATTTTCCTTAATTTATAAAATTTATTAATTACTCTTATTTATTTAAATTGTGAAATTAATTAATTTTATTTTTATTTTAAATTTAAAAATGTAAATATGTTTTTAAATTTGATCTATTTTATGTTATATCCCACTTATCTTCGGAATTTACTGTTAATAATGGCAACAATAAAAAAAAACGTTGTATTTATTCTAAAAATAAACATGAAAATTATACATTTAAATACAAGAATTTGTGCTGTAGCCTAATCCTTCAAAACGAGTCAAAAATTGAAATTTTAAATTATTTTATAATATTTCGCTATTTACCAAAATAGCATTCAGGGTCGTTTACTCTAATTGCTTCCGTAACCCCTAAACTGTAAATCGTCCCTCTTGCACAAAGTTATTAAAATCATAGAATATGCGTCAGTAAGATGCAAATGATTTCAATACAATGTTGCCAGAGTGTAAAACCTTTAATTTGAAATATCTCGCTAATGAGTGGCGATAGCCAAAAAAGTTATACGACATTTTCTGCTCTATTTTCGATTTCCTACCACATGTTACAATAACGTGCGCTATTTTCTTTACACCCTGTATTTGGGCTAAATTATATAATCTTATTTTATCCACTATTGCAGTTACGATCATATAGTAGCTTATTCTCTATAATGCACGCGTACTAAAGGAGGCCACTTATGTTTTTGGAAGTATTTCAAACAAATACTGTACATTTAAACAACTTTGACATTAATATTTGGGCACGTCAAATGAAAGTGGGCCCACATTCTCCTAGATCGAATGGTTTCGTCCGCTAACGCGGCGAACCATGTAAATGGTGCAAGAACTCTGCGCATAGTAGGGCGGTGATTCCGGAGTTATATGTGTCACCAAACGAACGGTATAACAATGGAAGTTCCAAAGGGGGAACGGCATAGTGTTTTGTCATATATGGCGGGTATTACTTTATGATGCAAACTTTTGCGGCAGACATGCCAGCTGCAGAAATTCTCTGAGACCTGGGAAACCTTTCGCAGCATAACAGTGGACGCAATTACAAAGCATAATACGTTATTTCAGCCATATAGATGCCTCAGTATTGATAAGGTAACTTTAAAAATGAACACTAGGCGTGGATTGTTGCATTCGGTATCGTTATATCCAAAGAATGTCGAAACCGTAACCTCTGTAGAATCGGTATTAATGTCGTGGCTCTTCCAATGCATAGAGGCCTCTACTCATTGACTGAACATTATGTGCAACGTTGCAAGTGTACGCTAAGCAATGAAGCTGAAACGCCGCCGTGCATAGTCTCAAAATGCAACTTTGATTCAAGAAAATGCAAAACCCTCTACAGTGAATGCGACGTTGTAGGCTTAGCGAATTTCATTTGCCTTACCTTTCTTGTATTTAAAACATTTTGCAGTGTGACTTTAAAGTGTTAACTAAAAATGAAGCTGAAATGTTTCAGATTTACTTCAAATATGGGCGTACACGGGGTTGTGTTAAACAGTTTCACCCAGTCATCCGGAGATGTTTATGAGCACAGAATCGATGGGCTCATTACCAAATGGAGTTTGTATTTAAAAGCCGAAGGTGGATAATTCTAGACTTGTTACGCAGCCGGACGATATAATAATAACAGTATACAGTATGAAAAGAAACGATCTCCGCAAAAGAATGTATATATTGCTGATCCACTGTAGCAACAATAATTACCAAGTGGTTTAACTTACTTGTTTCACGTCAGTAGTTACTGCAAAGTTTCAGGTCTGGCGTTTATGTCTGGGTTATTTTTATTTATTGTAGTTTAAAACTGTCAACATTATAAAATAATTACAAGCGGGTTAATAATTACGTTCGTGTAGATAAAACGACTCATTTAGTTGTTTGTATTTATTCTTCTGCCGTATAGTAATCCATTTTTACTCAAAAAAGTGCTACGTATAATTAAATACTCAAGATAATGCAATTTGAGGCCATTACGTACTAAGTGCTTAATAAGAACCGCGAGCGCGGTTGCATATTCTCAATAATGTGAGGTAAGTAACTGTTCTCTATCTAACTACCTTTTTTTCATAAACTATTTCGTCTTATTCATTTTTATTGATTTTATGCTTTGCTCACCACTTTTCACACGATAAATAATAACGATATACACGTGCTTTATTTATAAACCCAGGTTGGTCTGACTTTTATTGGACTCGCCCTTATTATTCATAAACTGTCATATTTTGTATGTTTAAAGTGTACTAATTGTTGCTAAATAAAATATCGGCCCAATTATTTCAACTAATGTAAAATCTATAGGACCGCCATACATTTTAATGAAACGTGGTAATTTAAAATACAATAAGAACTCGTTTAACGAAAGGATGTGTTCTCAAGCTCTACTTCGTTATAAGATACTTCGTGATTATAAGCAAAGGTAGCATTGGCAAGATAAGAATGTGCCGAACCAATCTGTTTCATTTGTCGTCTGATTGACGGCACATTATTTTTGCTGATGTTGGAAAATTGGCTTCATTATACCAGAAAATCTGCTAAACGAGATATTAATGTATATCAAGAATTTGAAGAACCCTTGTTTCAGCAAGAACCAGCAAAATTTTTTTTGTATTTAAAACTTCGTCAATAAAATTATATACTTTTAAACAACTTTAGGTTTTAAAAAATCTCAATGTTCCTATCTTTGTAAAAAGATGATTTACAAACATTACTGTTTCTAACTTTGTTGATAAATTGATGTTTAGAGATTAAAGAAATTTTGATTTCTAATGCAGTGATTAATTATGTATTGTCTCGAAACTGGTTAATTGCTTAAAAGTATTTATATTCACGAATTTATAATTAATTATTTACACGTATTCACTTATTTATTTTATTTTAGTACACTAATGATAAACGGCTATTTTTCCATTTATTTGTAACAGCATTTAACAAGACAAAATCCTTATCAAACTGAAACAAAGGAATTTAGACTGTTATTTATATGAAAACGAGGTATTCTAGAACAGGCAGTTAAAAAATAAAATTTCCCATAATGCTGATGTAATAAATTCCATTCATTGCTGTAACATTAAATTTATTTAGATATAAGTTGCATTAATGAGTCATTAACGATTACATCATTCATTTTAGTTCGATAGAACCTTCACGAATGTTCCATTGTTTTATCTGGAATGTTATACAAGATTATTGTTATTTCTATTTTTGTTACACTGTTCCCTTGTTAAGACGGTTATGTTCTGTAACAGCGACCTTGGAATTTGCTTGGTAATGTCGGAATCTGCATTGCGATCCATACCTGCACCTTGAAAAAGGAGGCAATCCGCAAATTATATCGTTGGTGTAGTTCCTCCTGAACTCTTACTACACACCAAAAACTTGATACCAGTGTCTCGAAACATACCTCCATCACATTACGCACCACATGCCAGTTAAATCGGTCTAGACCGCAGCCAAACTTTGGTACAGCTAATTATCTACCGCCACCGACACAATTTTTTTCAGTGGGTCCCATACTGCCTTTCACGAGCCTTCATAACGTAAATTCTGATGGGAAAATGCTTTCGCCGCGAGATAACAGATGCTTTGCATACCTTGGCGATGGAAATTCAATAGGTGACATGCCTCTCCAATTTTTGGTCCTTGCTGCTGTATTTTTCTACACCGCCAAACCTCTCTTTAAATTCGAATGCGATGGTACAGGACATTCAGATATCTATAGCGACACAATGAGCAAGGACTACTTTGATGTATCAAACAACTTTCTGTATTCTTCAGTAGTAACACCAAACTGAGCTTTGCGAGTTCCCAAATAAGTCGACACAAATTTAGTAACTGATTGTTTACAGTCTTTAAATTTTCGTTATCAGGCTCAACATGACCCTCCCTTTGTTTACGTCTTTAATGGTCTGGTTCTGCATTCCTCCTAGTAAACGCGGATAACTGATTCAGGTGAACCAAGTTGGGCTTTCCTTTAGGCAGTATGATTATTCGATAGACTACATCGTTGGTACTTTTTATCACTTCATACGAACCTTGTCAGGATCTTGCAATTTGGGAGATAGAAATCGTCATTGCTGAACCTGGTACAGGCGAATGAGGCCATTAAGTTGAAATTCTCCCGTACTGGAACCTAAATCATTCTATAATTTCATTCAAACACTGGAAATCTGGATATTATTGTGAATTATCTCATGAATTGAGTTGTTTAGTTTGTTACGAAGGCCTTTGGCACATGATTTTCCGGCAATTTTCTCCTCTTCGGGCCTGCTACAGAACTACAAAATACAAACGATACTGTAGTTGGATCTGTCCCGTCCCCACGTTGGCAGCTGCCCGATATGCTATCAAGAACAGATGTAAGTAGTGGTGCAAATCTCTTTGATGGTTTAAGACAACTTTTGACAAATATTTTCCCATTGCTCAATTCATGCGTTCCACCACTCCGCCTGACTGTGAATGAAATGCAGTTGTTCTGAGATCTTTGGAATAAGGCTGACTCAAAATTTCTTTCTTGGTCTGAATGCGCGTAATTCCAGCGGGATTCCGAACGGCTAAACAGTTCTTCCATCAAGGTCTCTGGTTTTTGAAAGCTTCGCTCAACTTATTAAAATATTCCGTTGCAACTAGAAAATATTTATATTCTGATTCTATTTGAGGAAATGGACCAGCTATATCAATTGTTACCCTTTCAAATAAGCTACCCACATTATGTTGTCTCATCAGTGCTTTTCCACTCCCCAATGGATCGTTCCCAGGAATGCATATTGTACACCTTCAGTACTACTCCTTGACAACATCCTTGCTGTTTATCCAATAAAACCATTCACTGAGCTTTTCTAGAGCTTTTGACCCACATGCTCTCCTGATCTAGCAGTATGCAGTTGTCGAAAAATTTTCGCTACTCTGTTTTTGGAACCACTAACTACATTTGACTCTCTTTTCCATCATCATTTTCCTGGGAGACCTTCAAAGGGATATCTTGTGCATGCAAGGAAACTCATTGGGACCAATATGCCTTAGCAACTGAACTAAATGGGGATACTTCCTTCCAACCTGATCTTTGACCTCCACACTTTCACTTTAATAGCTATTTTAGGCTTGGAACACTTCCTTGATCTTGCTTGACATTATCTAGTTTCCAGTCATCCTTGCTTACAATAGTGCGATTGACAACAAACTTAAGCAGTGTTTGCAATGTTCTGGATAAAGCCGCTCTGAAGGAGCATCGGCGTTGCGATGATTTCTTGCCGCACGATGTTGCTGTTAGTCTTTGTTACCAACAGGACTGCTTCTTGCGTTTGCAATTTCTCTGTACATGTCTATGTTTTATTCATGTTTAAAATCGTAGTTTACGTCCATTTAGTTTCTACGTTTTAAGCAGTCTCAAAAACATCTCTTCTAGACTTTCAATGCCACTTTTGACTCTTTAGACTGCACGTATACAGGCGTGGCCCTTCTATCGTTGTTTGGTCAGTCAAAATTCCAATGCATGAGCCAATGCACTACCTGGGACACGAGCACGTGCTAGTCTATGTACATGTTGGGTTTTAGAATCCCGGAGACTTTCCACAAATGTTCGCACCCAATTTCTTCAATAAAACTTTCTGCAGCACTTGAATTGCAAATCTCTCGCTAGATGTGGAATTTTGGTTCCGCATTCCTGAAGATTCTCTTCAATTTTCTACACCATAACTGGGTACAATAGACCTGTTGCAGGTATTTATCACCACATCGCGTTTCTAATCTTAAGACAAGTTGATCGAAATTATTCTGCAAATCATATGGTGCGGTTTGTAGAATGCGTAAAACATACTCTCGTAAAGTCACTATCAAAACAGCTGCCTTTTCTTCAATGGTGCATCTATTGGATGTTGTAGTTGCCACAAGTTGTTTATAATAATTGGCCCAAGATGTTTTCCCGTCTTATGTGGGTGTTTTAACCTGATTTATAGTGCTTAGCATGCTGTCTTCAAAAAGAGGCAAGTGATATACTTACTGTGCATTGAATTCTGTTGATTGCGTATAGGGAAGGGGACGCTCCTTCTCAGGCAAGAATAAACGCTTGATGTAGTTCATCACAATTCTTGGTTACCTCCTCATAGCTTGTTGACATCTCATGGGTGACGTCTTGTAATTCTTTTGATAATTTATTTGTCAGATCTCCTTGTGGTTTAATTTTATTTAATTATTTCAGTTCATTCTTACTTGACTTAATTCCATCCTGCAGTTTACTCTCATTTGCATTAATTGCCACCATTTCATACTGTAATACAGCTTGACTAATATTAATTTCCTCTTTTAATTTGCTTGCAATTTCTTCATCTAGCTTAGTTGATTGGGTTTCATTTCGTCTAGTATCATTTGCAACAGTTACATAAGGGACTCAATTTTTTATCAGCACCTTTGGTTACCGGCATATATAAAACAATTAACACTAGTTGTTAATTTATTAATAGTCCGTGAATTCTCACTATCAATTTCAAATCCGTCCCCTGATATCAATGTAACTAAACTGGTTAGCTGTTTAAAAATCTTTATTTATATTCATTAAACTATAATTAATTATTTACACGTATTAATTTAGGTATTTATTCTACAGTACACTAATGATAAATGTTTATATTTGTATTTACTTATAAACGCTACTTTATAAAACAAGATTCTTAGTAATATGTAGTAAACGAATTAAAGCTACTATTTATATGAAAATGAGACATTCTAGATCATGCAGATAAAATCAAGAATAAAATAAGGCATAATATTGATGTAATAAGTTGCAATGCCATGACTCATTGCTGCAACCTTCAATTTGTTTAGGATATACGTTGCAGTAATTAGTCATTCACGATTACGTTATTTATCTCTGTTCCTTGCAACATTCTCGAATGTTCTATAGAATGATCCGTAATAGTTTATAAAATTATTATTTCTAATTTTGTTACAGTATCAACATTTGAGTTCACATTTACATAAGCTTTTCAGAATTAATTTTTATATAAAAAATATCCAGGAGAATTTTTTAAACAATATATTTTAAAAGTAAAGTTGACTTTAATTTTTAAATACATACGTAAGTATTTAGTATACAAAATACAATCTTTTATCAAGCTATAGCAACGTTTACGGGCAGTTTTATAGTAAAAGGAAAATTATATAAATGTAGGAATGTAATTACAATACAATACGTTTGGGAACTATTGTTTTAGGTTCACATATTTTTAACTTTCATGGTTTCATGTTATGAACCTAAAACGAGCATTTAAAATGAGCGTCACTACAGTAATTATCATATTCTCATTTCGAGTTGATGCAAAAGACCGCATTCATTAAAGTTTGCGTGAAACCGTGATATTAAGTGAACTTTTGAATTTATTAGTGTTTACTCTCATTTTAATTTGTTAACGTTGCCGGTTGCAAAAATGTGAAAATGATGTAATTATCACTTTATTTAAATTTATTTTAAAGGAAAATTCATATTTGCTGTGTACAAAGCCTAAGAGACTTTCTTGAATGCCTTACCTTATAAAAATTTAAACGTCTGCTATATTCCATTTTATATTGAGTTAGTTATACGAGTATTCATGCTTCATTTCGCATTTAGAAAATATTTAAAATTATATTGCGACGTCTAAACCATCTTTTATAAAGTAGTCTATCAATTATGTCTGACAGTTAACAAATGGCACTGTCGAAAGTTTTGACCTTTACTTTGGTACTTTGTAAATCAAGATATTAGGAATAATATTTCTCTGCTATACAATAAAATTTGAATTTAAACATTTTTGGTATGACATATATATTTTATGAGTTTGAACTATAATTTAAAGTACGTTGTTAGAAGCATTCTATTACATGTAATTATTAAAGGTAAATGTTCATATTAACTCTTTGTCGGTTACAAGTAGAAGACATATTTACTTACAAGATGGTATTTGGAAAGGAATGATTAAAAGTTTTACATTCTTTACAGGCTTTTGAACGCGTAATATTTTAATTGTATGACAGGTGGTAATAAATACAAAGTATTTTCCACAACGCACAAATGTTCAGTATTTTCTTCTAAGATAGCAATAGTCCCATTTCTCTGCAAAGATTTTATAATAAAATCTTCATATGTTGGAATATTGAAATAACATATTCAATGCGTTTTTAATCGTCTACTGTATATCAAAATATGGAAATGACAGATTATAACGTTCCTAACTGAGCCCTATGACCCTGACGTTATTAAAATTAGCAATTCCCCTGAAATAGCGGTTTTTTTCGGCCATTACATTACAATGGAGAATAAGATGGGTATTACAAATGCGTTAAATCTAATTAAGCTAGTATTCGGGGATTTTAAGTAGGTATTCAAAAATTCGTGAAATAGTCGTAAATAAAGGCGCCACTTTGCTTTTAACAATAGCGGGACGATAATAGTCCAAAATTCGGTGGTTCTAGCTGCCGGTGAAACAAAGAAACCGACCTACAAAGCTTTAGATCGAGGATGATGTTAATATGTACTTACAGTAAGGTAACTTTGTTATGCACGCCGCTGGGTTCCCTTTTCTAACAGGTAAAATTCCGACAGAC
Organism: Phrixothrix hirtus; assembly: GCA_024586415.1. NCBI lineage: Eukaryota > Metazoa > Arthropoda > Insecta > Coleoptera > Phengodidae > Phrixothrix > Phrixothrix hirtus. The sequence goes on from JAHWXV010103005.1 coordinate 9,018, forward strand.
TATCTAAACTGATGATTTACTTAAAAATTTACTAGTTTCTGAAAGAAAGGATGAGTTATAACAACAGGTCTACATATAAAAGAATAATAACTGTACTTTAAGATCGAATATAATGAAAACTAAAAAATGTGAGTTACAATTAACAGTTTACGTGTCTCCCCGGAAAGGAATAATGAAAATAATAATTTCTATATTTAAATTAAGGGACCCTTGCGTAATCAATAACTAAACCATTCTAAATTGAACAAGAAAGTATGTGCACTAATGGCCTTAATAATACGCACAAATAAAATTTTAAAAATGCTGTTTTTTTTATTTATGGTATAAACCAACTTGTCCTGAACCTATACGTGATCGACTAATGCGTCCCAGCATAGTTCACCTAACGAGAGTGTAGATCGGCGGTGTTTAAATAGCAGATAAACCACTTACTTGGTGATCTGAAGACCGTTGACTTCCCGAAGTAATTCAAGATGACAAATAATACGTTAGTTCATAGAATGATTTACAGCAAAATTAAGTCAATAACAATGAGAATTTAATGCACTAGGCCCTAGCGCAGATTTTTCTGCTTAGACAGAATAATTCATAACCCCTTAAATAGATCAGTGGATGTGGATGTACCTCGTAAAATAAAAAACATTAGAACGAAGCCTGACAGGCTTAATCTCGGAAAATAAAGCCACTAACATAAATTTTGATAATCGCTACTGCTTTATACAATTAACCAAACAATTAAAATCATAGAGCCGTTAGAAGCTTTATCAGCTTATGACATATTGCTATAAATAAGTTTAATCCTAGGAAATGCGATAAATATGAAAAGGCTATTAACGGAGGGGACAACCAGGGAATAATGAATAATAAATTGATGGTATTGCAAATTACAAAATTCTGCATTTATTTATTTCTTAGACAATTATTGGCCTTTCATATAATCTGGACTTTCTTTCAAAAAATTTTCCGTATATTGAGTAACCGGAAGTACTTTCACAGTAACGTTGTCAGGTTTTGTTGGCGTCCCGCGCCAATATTTAAATTTACCGCCGTACGTTTACGGTAAATAAGTGGTTGTCAGGACTACGAGGACAGATAGACTATGTCGAAACAAAAAACGAGAGACGGTTTTTTTCGGTGGCGAATAAATTAAGAAAATAAAGTGACTGTTATAAGCGATTTCATTCTTGTGGATTACGAATCTGAATAATTTTTAATTAGTCGTCGTGATACCATCTCTATGTCGCATTAAAATCAGCGTAGATCGTATGTTATAGAAATCTGTCGTGTATTAGTGACTTTGAAGTTTTCGGGGTGAGTGCGAGAATTCCGCGGGAGTAAGTGTGGTGGAATCTCGGTCCCTGAAAAGCCAAGTAGTGGCTTTCAAGGGAACTACCTGTCTTTTTCCACCCCGTTCGCCGCTTCATAGGACGTGTAAGTCCATCTGAGAGGGCAGAAACGTATAAGATTCGCGGCCGACGATTATCGTGTTTTTGGGCAAGCGATTATCCCAGTGACGCGTCGACCAAAACAAAGGTACTTATTGTTACATTCCTTGTTTTAATATTGGTTGCCTGTAAGGGCGTATTGGGTCTGTTAACGTGCATCGGCGGGAATCCGGTGTAATTCATGGTCCCGGCTGCCGAATATTGCAGAGCCCAGATTAAACCACTGCCGTTTTGAGGGAAGCTTGGCAGTATATAATTCCTGTCTGAACTATTAATGCATACCTTTATTTGCTGTGAATATAATATTTAGATAATAAGTCCATTTTATAGTAGTTTGGTTAGTCTTCCCCGTAACTCAAACTAGGCTGCATTTAAGAGCCGCAGAAGTTTGCTTGTAACACTGTGTGCTGTCCTTTTCTTGATTTTGTGTACGCTGAATAAGCAATTTCTTTAAGTATAGATAAATCGCTATTCCCCAATTGGACTTTCATTTTAAACTTAGAATATGTTAAATGTGATTATTTTGTATTTCAAGGGATATGTGTTTGTCAAAGTGTCACCCTCCTCTAGTCACGGTCTTAATTCATACTGATGTTTGGGCCTACGTAAGAGGCAAGTCAGAGACAACGCATTTATAGGCCGCGGAACCGTGTTTCCCTGTTCCGAAGGACAGTTCAATTCATTATACGGCCAATAAGGAGAATTGCGCTCTCCCCTCACCTCCCCAAAAAACTTTAGACCTTTTTTGTACGTAATTTCAGATTATTAGAGCGTAGACGTACTGGTGAAATCGGTCACGGACCCCCCGCTTCCGAGAAGCTAGCGGGACACCAGCGTCGTCGTCGGGCGTAACGCCAACTGAGCTTGAATGAAATAACTATGAAACTTAAAGTCCTAGCTAAATAAAAGTTTATATTTGAGGTCACAATCACCTTCCCCAACGATTTTGTTGAAAGCAAATAATCAGAACCACCACTGTATTTTTGTGATTTTAGCTATTTTCAGAATTTTTTGTTTTTCGAGAATTTCTCAAAATAGTTTCTAACGAGGAGTTTTTTAAAATTTACTATATTTCTTAAACATTTAAGATACTTTCATATAACAAATACTGGCAAAGCCATTTATTGCTTATATTAGGAGGTATTTTAATATAAATAATATAAAGACGAAGATTCCTCCTAAAAACGGCACAAAATTTAATTCGTGCCGTTTTTAGGAGGAATCTTCGTCTTTATATTATTTATATTAAAATACCTCCTAATACAAGCAATAGATGAGTTTTCCAGTATTTGTCGTTGACGCTCGCACAGGTACATGTGTTTAAAGGGATATTTTGCATTTTCAATCAGCGTATCCAACCACCCAGCACTGATGAGTCCCACTAGGGCGAAACCATTGCTGTGCTGGTGCTGTGTCACGCTGTTTGAAAATGCAGACTTTTATATTTTTACCTATTTAGTTAGGTTAAAGATCTTTTGGCGAGAAGCCTTAGAATTGTCCATTTTCAGTTTGATGCCTTTTCACTTGTGCCGAATAAAATTTTAAAATTCGTGCCGTTTTTAGGAGAAATCTTCGTCTTTATATTATTTATATACTTTCATATAATCTACGCGGTTACCCAGAAAAGTTTCTGCAAATCGAATAATCGGAAGTGCTTTCACCGTTAACCCTGGATAAAACAACTATGAAACTAAAATTCGTGACTAAATGAAAATTTATATTTATATTTATCTACAAAAACGAAAATTTGGGTAAAATCTAATACCCAGAAGTACAACTTTATTTCTGTAATTTTTAAATTTTTCCGAATTCATCATTTTTACGGTTTTCCTGAAATCGGTTCTAACGATTTTTTTAAACTTAGTATATTTCTTAGCTACTTAATTTAGTTTTGTACGAGGATCCTACAGAAAGTAAGGAATGTTTACTCATTACACACGGCGCCGATCCCCTATCACCGTGATTGAATATGCGCCAGCCAGCTCGGGCTCCCGCCTTAGTGTGAGCGGAATTCCGTTGCGGTGAGGGCATGCTTGTGTGTTTTTTCTTTATTCCAGATGGCTATGCCAATAGGAAAACCCCCTAAATGTGAAGCGCGTAGTATCATTCGCTGTCTGAATGCACAAAATGTTCAGCCTAAGGAAATTTATTGGCAAATTAAGTAAGTTTATGGTGAAAATGTACTAAACGAGTTTTCAGTGAGGAGATGCTGCATAATCTTTAACCAAGGAAGAACCAGTGTGGAAGATAAAGAACGGAGTGGAAAGTAAAAGTTGAAGACAAACTTCAGAAAAACCGGCGTTTCACTTTGAGCGTATTACACGAATATTTTTTACAAATTTCACGATCTTTGCCACATGAAATAGTGACAGAGCACCTGGGCTACAAAAAAAAATTGTGCTCGTTGGGTGCCTAAAGTATTGACGGATGTTCACAAGACGAAATGGATGGGGGCAGTCCTAGAATTTTTGACTCAATACTCTCAACGGAATTGTAAAGGGAGATGAAACTTGGGTTTCTTACAAAACGCCACAAACCAAACCATCGCTCGAAGTCACCCTGAAGACCTAAAAAAGGAAAACCAAATTTGATAACCAAAAAATTGAGGGAAACTGCTTTTTGGGACCGAAAGAGTTTTATCCACTTGGAATTCATGCCAAGAGGTGAAGCAATAAACTCAGCAGCCTATATTGAAAGTCTGAAACGCATTCGGCGCGCTATGCAAAGCAAAAGGGGCGGAATGTTATCATCAAAGGCACTTTTGATCCACGACAATGCTCGACCTTACATCAGTGCACAAACACAGGAGGAACTTCAAACACTTAGGTGGGAAATCTTCGGGCATCTTCCTTGTAGCCCTAACCTGGCACCAAGTGATTCCTATTTGTTTCTGGAATTGAAGGAGTTTTTAGGCGGAAACAGTTTGACAACGACGAAGACTTCGGAAAAGCAGTAACACTATGGCTCCGATCTTTCTCGGCTGAAGAATACAACATCGGTATCGAAAATTAGTTACACGGTACAAGTGCCTTGACAGCTACGGCGATTACATCGAAAAATAGATTAAGGTGCTGTGATATTATAAATAATGTTTTGTAATGGTATCCTTTGTTGTTTCTTAGTTATAGCAAAACGTTCTTTACTTTTTGGACGAGCCTCGTATTAATTAAGGAACTCTTCTAATACATTTTTGAAAATCGAGTAACTGGACGTACTTGGAATATGAGTTGTAAATAATATATCTCAAAAACGAATCATCACATGAAAATTAAAAACCTTATGCTTTTATCTTCCGTACATAAGACGGCAAGAATTTAGTCCAAATAGTATGACCGGAAGTGCCACTTTATTCATGCGGTATTCAAGTTTCTTGCAATTTTCTCAAGAACGGCTATAACAATATTTTTCGAACTTGCTACTGTTCTTATGCATTTGACATACTTTCACGCGAACTTATAGGTTTTCCTGAAAATGTGCGTTGAAGCTAACTATCAGAGAAAATCTTTGGAGTTATGCAGGGTTTCGTGCGTCCAGTAGCTTGGATGGGATAACCGTTACAATTATCGTTCTCACACTAAATGTAAATAATATTTTGGTCATTTGTGGACATTTGTATATTTGTACGTAAGAGAATGTGTGTTGTCACACCAGATTTTCTTATGTTATCGGACAATTAAGCTATTTACATTTCTATTTCACCTTCTTGCTGTAGCTACGCTATAGTCTAGTTTTTATTTTATTTCATTTTATACAGCTTACAGCAGACAAAAGTGTTTGGTAATTTTCGACATTGAGTTACTACTAGGTGCGTTCAGTATGTTATTAGAAACTATTTAAACATTAGAATCAATGTGGTGGTGCCCAACTTAATTTGCCTTTTACTTTAATTAATTTCGATTACGATCTACAGTCCATTTATTCCCTTCCCCACTTCCCTCTCGTCAAACGAAAGTTGAATTATCAGCGTGCCCTTCTCTATGTCCTTTGTAACGTGAGCGTGTACGAACCATTTTCTTTCTATATATATCCTTTGTCTGGCTTAGTCTCACGCTAACGTCACAAATTTGGCGCCCAACATGGGGGTTCGAATTAACAAACTTTACCCCCAACGGTGTAAAACATCGAGTTAACAGTTCGGGTCTCCGAAATGTTCAACTTACGAGTGGAATTTTATACGACAGTCGACTTTCTTGTATTGATTTGTATTGATATTTAAATTCTAGTTCGTGGAACGACTAATACCTTTCGATATTTCGTTAAATTATTTGGATGCAATGCATATCAAGTGGAAAAACGACATCAATCGTCTTACACAATGTGAGTTGAAATATGAATTATCCAGTCAGGCTTTGCTACCACTTCTGAAGGCGACACGAGGAAACTAGTTCGCAGTAATTTACGTTTGAAACTGAATGAAGCTTTGGGTTATACGGTTAGTGTTTTCCCTTTAGCTGACGATATAATTATTGTTGATTCCAGTTTACTCGAATTACAGGACAGGTTAACGACGTTTGATGGTCGCGCGGATACTTATAAATTACAACGGTATTCAACTTTGTTGATGCATACTTTTTCGAAAAATGTTTAAGGGTTACTGAATTTTTATAACACATTTCTGTTTTTTTAATGGTGTGCTTAATTTGAAAATTCGTTTCATATTTAAAATTCAGACGCCCGTAATTTCCCGTCATTTAAGACCAACTTATCCTTTATGTTTGATTTTTGTTATGAATAATTGGTTATTCTTACATACTCTCTACATAATTTTCGGGTTCCTGCTATGAAATAAATTTTTATTAACATTAATTAAATAATCGCAACCTTTTATTTTATATATAAATATTTTGTTAATTTTCATTATTAAAGTTATACAATTAGTTTTTCCGTGTCTATCAATATTAATTATCGGAATTATATGTTCAAATAGTTTAAGTATTTGACCTCTACGCATAAGTAAAACAAGGCTATGGTGTGATAACCTTATCGAGAATAAACATACATTTTGACGTTACTAAACCGAATAATTACACTTTCGAAACTCTGATAACTAACTTACGAAGATATAATTGATAAATATATTTTATCTTTAGAATGGCAATAGCTATTAAAAAGATTTTTACATATTTAATTTAAGTTCCTATGTAAAATATAACGTGTATTCATTATTATTTAATTACAGACAAAATCTGGGTAATTAACCTGTACGATTATAATATCAAATGAATCGTTAGAATATTCCACAGTATTATGGATTTATATCATATGGATGTACTTAATATATAGTACTTATAGTCTAAAATGTAAATAAGAGCTAGTTTGCTTTGTGTTGAAATAACAGTGGGGAATATATAAACGAGTGCTTTACCAGCAAAATAAAGCAGAATACGCTCACGAGTTAAATTGAAATCTTTAACTAAGTTCTGGTTTTGAGAAATTTAACAATCATAAAGTGTAGATTAGAGTGCTTTAAAGTGCATTTTGCAACAACTCAAAGTGTTTGAAAGATTTAACTTTAGACTACAGAATAATGTATTTATTGAATTTGGGCTGAGAATTGATAAAACAGTATTTACTTAGGCAATGTTGTTTGTCTGGTCATTCCTACAACCTTATAGGTAAGTTTATCGCCCATACTGTAAATGTTAACAGATATTTTGTTGCGTAGATCCAAACTGTTTCACGACTATTTATTGAATTCTAATCCAATCACTTAATATTTAAAATAGTGCACCACTTGCGACAATAACGGCTAATTTGAACAAATTTTTCATTAAATAGGAATATATAGTTATTAATCTGTGTAAAAAAATACAAGGTTAAGATTTTAGAGTGCTGTTATAAAATATCGGACGATAATATCGATCTATTGTTTGGTTTGGCAAAATCAACATACTCTCTCTATAATGAGATAGCACGAACTACATTAACGGTGCCCTCTAGATGAGTAGGTTGGAGATGACTCGTATATTTGTAAATAAAATTAGGATTGTAGCTAGGATAAATTACAAATTAATATAGTAGACTTAATATTGGAATTTAATAAATAAATATAAAATGTTACAGACTTATAACTTATTTAATTAGTTAAATAGTGAAATCACCCACAATTTAAATGGTATCAACAAATGCCTTGGCATTTGATTTAATGGTATAAATACAAATTCAAATAAATTCTCCGATAAAGACATGCAAGTTATTGGGGCATAAAAATTAAGCTTTAACAACAAATATAAGTAACAAATATATAATGTATAAATACAGGTATGCAAAAGTTGACGATAAGTTAAATAAATCACAAAGTGGTTACTGAAAGAATCTATGCACACGATGCGACAAAATAATGGTGCATAAGTGAACGTAACCTGATTTAGAACCAGTCAGAGCTTTAAACGTAGAATATAGTCCGCCTGTATATTATAATTTATTTTAGATTAAGGGACCTGGACCTACTTTCCTATTTGAAGCTATCCAAGGTTTTACGTATAGACTCAAGATACAAAGTACCGTTACAACTTGAACAAAAACTGAACGTACGTAGTTTGTTATTGAAATGGCTGTCCACTCAGGATTTCTTCGAGTATATACATAAGGCTTTCCCTAGCGGCGCGCTGTTGTTCAGGCTAATTCTGATGCTTTGTCATCTGCCGAAGAGATACCTACTCCGTTGTCTCCGACAACAAGTTCCTATCATCGCTATCTTAATTTGAACAAACGGGGAATACGATGTGTTGGATTACCTAATCACCCTATGAACTCTATTCTCACCAAATAGAAGAGCGAAAACGTTCGGCTCGCTGAATTATTATCTTCTTTTAGTGATCTACTTGATGGAGATGCTTTAATTTGGTTCAAGTTGAATAGAACTAATAACACTTCTGAGCAGCCATTGTCTGATGGCATGAGGGAACAGTTTGAGCCTCCTGACTATGAAGAAAAGTTGCTTGACGAAATCAAAGGACACTCTCGACGAAAAACTGAGTCAATCGGTATATTTAGTACGAAAGGTAATTCGTTATTCGCTAGTCTCTGTCATCTACACTCCGAAGAAGTTTCTAGCACGAACTTTGAGAAAAAACACAACATCCAGATTAAGGAACTTGACCTAGTGTACGCTGCTCTGCTGAAGCGCAGATTTTCTTTACGTGTTCATACCTTGGTGATTTCCAGAACTTGTATTTACGATACCAGTACTTAACCGAGACGCACGGATTCAACTGTCTGTTGGAATTGTGGTGCTACCGGATATTTTCCCCTGCCTGTTCTAAATCACAAGGTATACACTGATACGGATATGGGAAACCTATTGTTACTAAGGTATCTTGTCCAAAATGTAAAGGTGATCAACGTTTACGCAGAGTAAGTAATGGCATCGAGCGATGGACCCACTTAATCTCGAATAATAACTTTACTTCTCTACTTTTGTCGTTTAAAGCTTCTCTAGACTTTCCTTTAGCTTCTGATCAAGGCAACTAACGACCTTACCTAGTAGTAAAAATTCGTCTTAATAATTATCTAGGCCTTCTAGATTCAGGTGCTTCACATATTGTAATGCGCCAGTCCGGATTGAACCTGTTACGTTAGCATGGATTAATTTTAAAACTAACACATTTATTTCGCTGTATTATAGCTGATAGCAATGATTGCTCTGTTTTAGAGAGCGTACCATTACCTAATGTAGTGGAAAGAAGCGTCGTTGATTTGGATGCTTTGATTGTACCTGGTCTAACGCATTTTATCATTTTAGACCTGGATTTCTGGAACAAGTTTGGGATAATACCAAGTCTACGTACCCGTGTGGTTGGATCTCTAAAAGGAATTCACGTCATGGAATACCAATAGAATACTACTTATTACACGTTATTCGAAATGCCTGAATGAGATTTAGCAAATGCACCTGTACTTAGTTATTCTAGAATATAGGGCCTATTTGTATTGTTGTAAACGTAGATATTGGAGATATGCTATCATAAGGCCAGAATGGGCAGGTGATAGAATTTTGATATATTAGTAATGTATTGCCCAAACTCGGACGGTACTTATTAGAGATAATAATATACATTGTAGATTCCTATAAAATAGTACACAATATAATTCATTACGATAGCGAATAAATTGATAGCAGATGAGACTGGAGAATTTCATAGAAACAAATTAGTATGCTAATATCAACCATATTAATAAGACGAAGCTCATTTCCCAAACTGTAGCGTCCCGAAACGCTTGCAGAATGTTATAACCAGGAAAATACTGTAATATGCGGGATCAGAAAGTTACCCAAAGGGAAAACCAAAGTTTCGAAAATCACGACAGGTGAAATAAAACGCTTCGTAGCCTCCGACATAGATTACTGTTTCTGGAAGTTGCGTGATGTAAAACAGTAGTTATCTATCTATGTTGTAAACAAATCAAAATCACACAGGCTCACCTTAGGAAAACAGAAAATATGTTCCAAAAACTCCAAATATCCTCTGCGGAATAAGGTAGTGACTATATCTGCGATATAGTAAGGTACGTTTTCATGTAAAATCGATTTTCCTACATGATATGAGGGACACTATTTGTATTGTGAGCCTTGGCAATATTGCGTTTTTAAGACGCCATCTAACATTGGCAATGGAAAGTTTGACATCTACGAACACAACCTTATTAAGAACATTTTGACATTTGAGGGTTATTATTGGTGTTTATGGTGACTTGAAAATTGTGCCTCAGCATAAAAACGGAATTAACTCGTGAAAATTTTCATGAGATGATTTATTTAGACCTTCGACGTGGATTTCCTAGACATGAGTGCATTGACCAAATTACTTCTACGTTTGGCGATAAAGTCCGATCCTATACCACTGTGAAACGCAGGTATAACGAGTTTAATCGTGGCCGCTGTTCACACACCGGCAAAAGTGGTGAAGATCGTCCAAAACCAGTTGTGCCAGAAAACGTTGCTCCTATGCAAAAACTGATAATGCAAGATCGTCATATGACTATGAGATTGAGGTAACCTTATACATTAGTTCGACCAGCACATATAAAATATTGCATGAACATTCAGCCGTGAAAAACGTTTGTTCTCGTTGAATCCCACATAATTTGAAAGAACTCGAAAAATATCCCCGTGTCGATTGGTGTAAGTAAATACCTACAAAAGACGTATATAATATTATAACAGGTGACGAATCAAGATGAACCAAATATAATAAAAGTTGTTCGCACTCGACGCACTTCGAACCAAATGGTAGCCTGTTTTTTCGAAAAAATTTGTTCATCTGGCACCAGTGCCTATACAGGAACGTAAAATGGTCACTTATGAATGGTAGACCTACATTTTTTTGCCCGAAGTCTTCAAGGAAATGAGGAAAACAAACAAGGGCTGTAGGAGCATTCTGTATCACGCCAATACGAGCTCTCACACATTTCGTCTAACAACCGATTATTTGAACACTCACAAAATCAAATTAATGAGCCATACGCCGTGCAGTCCAGATTTGGTACCTAATGACTTCTTTTTGTTCCCGAACGTCTAGAATAAATTGCATGGACAACGCTTTCCATCGGGAGAAGAAGCCTCCCATGCGTTCAAAAACCATATTTTGAAGATGTCTCAAACAGGACAGCAAAATTGGTTTAAAAATTGGTTCGAAAGAATGTAAAAGTGATAGATCATTGGGGAGAATATTGTGAAAATAATAAATCAATTTTCAATGATAAATTACAGTTTCTTGGGTTTTTTTACAATTTTTACAATATAAGGAGTGCCCTTCGTATGTGAATGTTTGCACTGCATGGTTGCACTCCATTATCAACATTGCTTTGACCACAGAACATTTAAATAAATAGAACCAGTGTATTAGGGCAAAACTGCAGCCTAACTGCTGCCTAGCTGCTGTCTACTACAAAATCGAACGTCAGTGCGGTTTAAGTAGCGGTCGAGTCAACATTGTTCTTGCTTTCGTTATTTCACAGATTTATAGTGCAATATAATTGAGAAAAATGGTATCTTGTATTGTGATAGGCTGTATAAATAAAGGTAGTAAGTCTATATATAAAAATGAAGGCATCACTTATCACCGATAAGTAAAAATAAATTTCTTTTAGTAATGACAAATATTGGTATGTAGCGTCTGCGCAATGGTACTATAATAGCAGTTAGACAGAGTTGGCTTAAGAAAATTATAGAAGTAAATATTAGATATTATGTATTTTGTGCCTATGTTATTAATTTGGGATATGAGTATAAGTAGTATAAAGGATTTTTTGTTTTATATAGTTTTACGTATAATTTTAAAATACGCTCAAGAGGTTATTAATGTTAATAATATCCGTAACATACATAATAAATGAATTATAAATTTTATAGCCAAATTACTTAATCTCCTTACAAATACAGTAGAACTTATAAATTATGAAGAATCCTTTTGCACTTTCTTTTATAATATCAATATTTAATGATCAAACAGTT
>JAHWXV010103007.1:0-10170 GCA_024586415.1 Phrixothrix hirtus
CCTCCCGCAAGTTAGTCGACGCAAAACCGCTTGGGAAGTCCCTAAAAGTCCGTATGACCATCTTAAGGGCTTTAAATCCATTTTAACCTGTGGCAAGCAGCCGCCTTCACTTATACCTCGGCTAGCAAGGCTGTCAGTGCTTTTATTTCGCACAGCGCCGTGAACGCCGATCGACATCTCTCTTGGCTGCCTGACGCTACTCAGTAGGAATTTCTCTCCTGCCCTAAAATGGTTAGGACCTTGCAACATACTACTTCGAGAGATCGCCTCTCAAAATTTGGGTTCTCGAAGCCGTTCACTTTCAGAATGCGCAACCACTTAGTACTGGCAGGATCTGATAGAAGCTTGAATGCTCTCATAGATATAGTGTCAAAGTTGTTTTGAATAAAACTTTAGAAATACACTTCGAATTTTGAGCTTTTGCTGCTTACTCAACGCATGTATTCTAAACAAGTTGGCCAGCGTGCCCAATTTTTAAAATACATAACAAGCATATTTAAAAAAAAATGAGCAATTGAACATACAATAACCAAAAGGAAATGTGTTATAATTTGCAACACTAATCGTATTAAAGTAAATTTAGAAAAGGTCATTGTATAAGTGAAGGGGCAGAATCTTTGAATACTACGTAGTAAACTACAGAAACCTACTATTGCCAATGTACAACCTGTAACGATCCAAAATTGTTAGATTTTAACCATGAATTAATTTGATTTCTCTGAAGCATAATGTTAAACACCACCCAACAGTGCATTGCATTAAGCGCTAAAAGTCATCTTTGAGAATAAGCGTTGGCTTTTGTAAGTGTGTTGCTAGTACTATTAAGATATTAGATATGTTATATTCAAACTTTCAATTTAAAAAGATGTATCGTTGGTTTCACAAAGCTTTGTTTTTGGCGATTGGCGTAATTATGTCATTGAGCAATGCAACTGGATAACAGTTTGTCAAATTTGAGTCAAGAATTTAAAAGTTTTTTAATTAGACAGTATTGTATAAAGATGGTTTATTTTGGGGAGTTGAAAAACCAAAAGTATTTTCTTATGGCATAATTTTTATAGCGCAATTTTTTTCAAACAACTATCGTTGAAATATTAAACTTCAACTGGTATGTACATTTTTATTCCACTTCCTTTGGCGATAATGTAATTATCACATTGAAGTTGCAAAGCTCCGAAATGTATGTCTTCTTAAATTTTGTGTTACTATAATTGATTTGTAATTTTCTAAGGCATCCCAAATACCCCCTCCAATTTTGATTAAATTTAAATATGGTGTGTATAATAATAATCTAGACTCATATTTTTTATATTTGCAGTAACTTAAAACAACGATATTCACCCTCTAAAGAGATTATGCTTTCGTTTTGTATAAAAATAAATATTTTAGCATTTGTTCCATTCAAATCAGACTACGTTCCATACGTGAAAGTGCCAACATGGTCTAACAGGGATTCAAAGTTAGGGGCAATTTTTACTCCTAAAACCAAATTGTCGCCTAAACGAAAAATACATGTCCCAAAATTGTAAGAAATGATTTGGAGTACTTTCCTGGCAAATAAATTCTGAATTTTGTTTTATATGTATTATTCGTATTGGCTTAACATTTAATTCAATTTGTTTTGTTTAAATTCATCACTTATTTAATCTATTTCTCCAAAGAAAATGCAAATAACAATTTGCGCTATTTAAATAGAATATATACAGTTTTAATATTTTTTAGTGAATTGTTCTTTCGTTGAATCATATTTCTACTTATGAAAAAGGTTAAAACAATTACTGTGTCTTTGATGCGCATAATTAATTTGATTATCAATTGTCTATTATACCTGTCCGGCCTAATTAAAAGCATAGTTAATTAATCGTATATTTGATATTTCTCTAAATTGAGCACGTGTTCTTTTAACCTTTATTGTTAAACTAATTTTTGATGTAACCTTTTGATATTAAATTTTGAACGCTATTTATATAATGCATATTGCTTATATTTACAACATTTATTATAACTCAAACGATGTTGTTGCTTTATACAACTGGATCGAATAGGCAACCCAAATAGCTCCTATTATATCTTAACAAATAAAATTAATAAACTTTACAAATATATTACTTAACACATCTTGCCCAAATCAATTTGTTCGTTGTAGGTTTTTATTCTGCGGATGTTTTTAATAGTAGGTTTCACAGCCCAGGAGGTTAATAAAGAGTCTGGAATTCAGCCGGCATGGTAGTTCGGAAATAAAAATGCAGCAAAATGTTCAAAGCGGTTTCGCGTAACTACGGAGCTTAAAACAAAATAATGAACCAAATTAGAATATTTATTTGGTATTTCAGTAAACTGTACTAAAAACCAATTCCTATTACCTTGTCTACTGTTGTATACTGAGTTTTGTTAATTGCGAAGCATCAAGGTCATGAAAATAATGAAAATTATAAAACTGCCACTTCGCAAAAAGATAAGTATTTATTAGTTTACTGTGTCTTTTGTTTATTTGTTTATTTTTGTAGCTGAGGGATCGGGATGCGGAATTTCCCTTAGCCCTCTTGGACTAGAACTGTTATATGGTCATTTTGCCATGCTTACTAGAATTTTGCCGAATCTGGAAGAATTCCACCGCCAGTAGGGAATTTTAACGTGCCAAACATCACATTGACACGGGAGCTACGATTTTACTTCCTTATTCGAGGTGTTTTTTAAATTTTTCCGCAGAAAAATTTACCGACCTCTATCGGGTATCAACCCGCGTCCCTTGGGTGCAGAGGCAAACATGTTAACCAGTACACCAGTCGAGGCCGGATTATTGTGCCTTACTGCCAGCTATAAGTGAATCACATTCTAATAAATCGCTTTAGTGCAGTTTTAGAATGTTTACATAAAAAGTATTTATTTATTTTTACATTCAGCATTTTGTTATCTGGCCTGTTTTTTTAAATTGCCAAGAAAAGATCGCATTAATTTTTATATGGTTAAATTTGTATGCAAAAATTTTAAAGAAAGCAACAAAATCTGAATGATCTTGAACCTTTATCGTTTAAAAAGCGCACGTTATTAACATAAGCAGGTCGATTTATAAAAATAATTATTTTCAAGATGATGCTACTTTCGAATAATAAAATTCTTCCCTTTTTGTAATTAAAATATTTTAAATAAAAAGTAAGTTCATTTATTACGAAAAAGAAGCGAAATTTTAATTAAATGTGGTTTGCCTATAATTTACTTGTTAATCAAAATACTACAAACAGCGCCAGTCAGTGTTCACCAAAAAATTTACCTCAGTTCATGGTATAGCGTGTAATATTTAGTATACTTCTGTTTAAAAGTCTTTCTCTAACGGTTAACGAACGCACGTTTCATCGCGGCGGGTAAACTGACAGTTTTTAGTCTGCTATAAGAAATATAAGTACAAAGGAAGGATTGTTATAAACCCAAATTTTCGATTTTAAGTTTTTGATCTACTGAATATGAAAATAAAAAAGTAATCACAGCATCCTTAGTCCATTAAATGGATTTATCTTTTCTTCCCTCCTACCTACTCCAACAAAAGGCACACTAGAGGAAAAATATTAATTAAAATAACTAACTAAAAGCAAATACATCGGAACATTTTTAGAAATTACATTTCAGGTTTTAAATGTATTATATAATAATAGGATGTCTCAACTTCTTTGATTAGCGAAGGCGTTCATTAATCTCTGTAGTTTCATTTTACACTTCAAAGAAACCTCTAATTGCGCCTTCATATGATATGACCAAGCTAGTCCATCAAGTTTGTTGGTGCGTGTTAATCATATCGAACATTAAAAAATTTAGGACTGATGTGATTGAATTTATCGTTCGTCGAAGCGGAGGCGTTAAATACTGCAACAGTTCAAAATGGCGTTCGCCGCTGACTCCGTGAAGCCGCGGCCGCTTATATGGCTAACTAAGCACAACGATCTACACTCGCCATCTGCGTTGAAATCAGTGCTCCCTCGAGTCGGACGCTAAAGTCGGCACCCACCGTACAAGCACGACGAGAGGCATGAAGCCGACCTCGAGGTACTCATTTCGGCATAGAACGTATCCTAGAGGTCGCATACTCGAAAAATTTGAGTTCTGGGACCCCATGTAGCCCTGAATGAATCGGCAGAAGACTTTGGATCAGGAGGGAAGCCTAATCCTAAATTCATCCTCTGACCTGAGCAGAGAATTAGCGCCCTATAAACGCCCTCTCGCTGACACCTAGTGCCCTCCGCAACACCTACCAGGTTTTATAACGCGACCTCAAGTCGCTCACGTTATGGGAGGTCCGGTGAACGAGCTTGCCACCAGTTCCGCGTCGCCCTTACTGGTATTCACAGGACTGCCCCTCTGGCTTCTGTTCTTCCAGCGGATGTCGGGACATCTGCCGGCTTACAACAGACGACCTTGTCGGCGAGCCCAGGATTTGACGACCTATGATTTCCGCTTACTATTGGGGGACATACCGTGATCCAACTCAAAGGCCAACGAAAGTACCCATATTTATGGAGCTTGTCTAAGGGTCTCCCGTCATTTTTCAACGGGTGCTCCTGATAGAGTCGCATGGAACGACGTTTTGCATCGAGTCCGCAGGGTCATAATTCCTCGAAGAGCAACTTGCCGAAGTCAGTTACTTCCCCGTGCGGGGAGAAAGGCGAGGCAGAGGTGCTGCAAATAGGGAGTTCTATTTACCTACTAGTTCACTTATGTCATAATCAGGTTAAAATAGCCAAGACTTAAAATTTAAGTATAAAAAATTCAGAAGAATAATCAAAAACATGGAACTGAAAGTGGGCATAGAGAAGATGTAATAGCGCATTAATGCTTTAGTTCTGTTACTTATGCAACTTATGATAGCCAAAGGTATTTTCGCTCATACTCTTGGATGTGATTAAGAAAACAATTAAATACTTAATAAAAGATTTTGTAAAATTAAATTAAGACAAATGCCAACACAATAATTCGGAACACCTTGTATATTCAATTCAATTCAAATATACACGGATCAATATAAATAAATTAAACAACAGTTGGAGTAGACATTCAATTAATCTAAAGAGCTAAATAAAATTGTAAATATACGTTTAAATTGGATCGATCCAAGAAAATTAATAATATTGCACAATAAATTGTTTTAGGTTGACATTTATTAATTTTAGCAAAATATAGTTACTTACTAATCCATATTCACAAATAAATATGATGAACGGACCAACATTCGCTAGTATATAATTATATCACATCAAATGTTTTAAATTTGGAATATTTTTTGGCGCATCATGCACGCAATTAAAAAATGAGGTTGGGTATAAAATTACATACATTGATAGAAAGTCGGGAGTGACAACAATTCCGGTATAGTAGTTCGGATGCCCGAAGTGAAGTCAGACGAATCTTAATTAAGATATTATAATAACCCACGTTTGATCCAGAAATACACACGTAATTTTTATTCTTACACTAAATAAACAAGACGATGCGGTAAATGCACTGCTTATATTTTCATTAAAGGGTTATTAAAAGCAAAAAGAACGCTTTACACAACCTACAGTTTACACGAAAGCTTGACCCCGATTAATTAATTAAGCATACCTTATCACAGCGCCTTGTCCCTCTGCCTGCATACAGCGGTTTGTCAGATGAATTCAGCTTAAATTTTTATTCAGAAAAGGGACAAATTTAACTGACTATGCCTAATACAGAAAATAAAAGAGTTTCGCCTTCGTTACGAGTGGACTTCTCGGATCGGTAACTTTACATGGCGGTTGCAGATTTAAGAGTGTACAGGTTGATAACGTTTAACTGGTCTTTCGCAGAGAAGACTATTTGTAAATCCTAGGATTAATATTCATTTCCTTTATACAGGATTTATAATATTTGTTCGGTTGATTTTATTCGTCCCTGCAAAATATCAGTAATTTTTAAGAAAAGTTTATTTAGGACTCTAGTTAAAATAAAGATCTACTTTGTTGATGTCGCCAAGCGCAACCACTATATGATATGCAATGCGGTGTAGAAGTCCATGGAGACATATATGGATCGTCATCTCGCGCAGAATAAAAATAAATTTGTTTGGATAAATTAATTTAAAAAAATGCGAATTATCTTTACGTTATGGCAATTGTATGTTGTTGTGTCTAACTGCAGTTTGTAACAGAGTTCTATTAACAATTTATTTTCAACGTGTACCAAAGATTTTCGCTCATTTAGAAACACGTCGATCTTTATCGATATTTTGATGGAGTTTAGTAACTCCAAGACAAGTAATCCTCACCTGGATCTACGACGAGTGACCCACTTTTTGGGCGTTTATCCCTACATTAGCAGATATGGCCCATCCATTCTAAGTTTCGGATGAAATTCTGGTTCGTTAGCGTGGCTGTGGAACCTCAACACGAAAAGCTGTTTTCAGTCAAACGAGTTCGTCTCCTAACTCCGATATGTAGCTCTACACTAGCAGGTCTTGGCAATGACCCTGGGATTTATCTTCCGGTCACGGTAAGTCACCATGAGAACGCAGTATAGGTTTTAGCACGAGCTGAAGTAACGCATTTCCTTATACTTAAGGTAGTTACATAAGACAAATGTCATAAGAAGGCTTCGCCTCAGATTAACTTTTTGACTCTGTAGCATAACGAAATTGGTCATGTGACATGCAACCAATTTTGTAACGACCTTACCGCACTCTCGGTGGCGAGAGTGGCACAGAGATAATTATAGATGGGCGTTCTTTAACCATAGTCGCTGTTTATATATTTCTATTTAATCTTACTTTCGCTTTGATTGTGTGAACTTATTAAAAAATTTCTTATTACGTGACTTTAGTTTTAAGCATACGAGGTGCGATACAAAAAACAGAACTGTTCCCATAAATCAGTAGTTCTCTTCAACCTTCAAACACTTCTGCATTCATTACTGTCATTACTGGTAACATTTTTGGAACTCAGTTTTTGGAAGGCCCCTCAGAAGCCTCTCCGTTTTCGCTTGAATACCTTTAACAGAAGAAAAATTGGTTCCCTTAATTCCTGACTTAACTTTAAGAAATAAAGAAAAGTTACAGGGAGCCAAATCAGGTGAATAAGACGGATGCTCCATCATAGTAATGTTTTTGCTAGCTAGAAACTGCTTCACAGATATAACCATGTGCCATTTATCACTCTGCGACTGTGGCATTTTTGCCCTAATCTTTTTACAAAGTTTTTTCAGTACCTCAATGTAGTAACACTCAATCATTAAAATTCCTCTAATGTCGAAGAAGACAAGCAACATTGCCTTGAATTTCAACTTTGACATGCAAGATTTTTTTGGACTCGGGGATTCTGCATCGACTGGCGCTCACTTTCAGGGTAGTATATAAAACTCCATGTTTCGTTACAAGTAATAACCAATTCAAAAAAATGTGATTAACTTCTTTACAACTGTGTTTTTTGGTCTTCGGGCAGAACTTTTGGAACAACCCGTCCTCGTGTTCAATGCCTCGGTTAAAATGCGCCGAACAGCTTCCCTATCAAATTTAACCACCTCAACCACACTCAATCGTCAAACTTTGGCAATCTTTCGGTCAATAATCGTAGATCTTTGGCGCCCCGAAAGTTTATCATTTTTCACACTGTCCCTTCACTTCGAAAACGGTTTGTACCTTTCAAATATGTGTCCTAGATAAAGTCTCACGCCCATAAGTCTCTATTAACACTTGGAAAGTTTCTCTGGCGATTTCTTAAATTTCACAACAAATTTAATGTTGATTCTTTGTTCACATTGGACATTTTATTAACAAACGCAGTTGCCCGTGTTCACTCGTTGATGCAATACTCCCGACTGTCGCCAATGTCGAGTCCTAAACTCGCAGCGTAATAGAGGAAGAGTGCGGTATGACGTCACCAAAACAATCCTGCTTTTTGGCTCACGCCTCGTATTTGTAAAATTAGGTTAAATTATTTTTGTTTTTGAAGTTATAATCCTAGGCTGATTACGAAATTAGACTAAGGATAGGATAAATTAAAAGATAAAGCCTTTCTCGTACCTTAATATAATATTTTAATCCAAGATGAGGTAGCATCACACATGTTCTTATAACTGTTAAAGGACGACTAAATAATTTTTTGCACAAACATTCCACATACGTTTGTCCAAATTTCGGTTTTGGGTTCGTCTACTATAAAAAACAGTTCGCGCTCGAAAATTTAAATATGGCTATTTCGATTTACTTTTACATTCTATAAATAGCAGTACTTTAAAATTTATTTATTTTACCCATAACAAAGCCATTTACATAACCTCAGTTTGTAGTGAAACAAAATGTTTAGTAAATTAAGATAACTTCTACCTATTGTAGATAATATTTCTAAACAATTAGGGCTAAAAGTTAAATATAAAATTTTAGAATAAATTTTCTTATATACTTAATTGTTTATGACTATATTATTTTTACCATCTAGGTTTGTTTACCTATGAAATACATTTAAATAAAGTAACTTTGATATATTATTTAAAAGTTTCCGTTACGTTTACACCGTTATTTTTTGCAAAGCTGTTATACTACTTTTGCTCTTCATAGTTGGAAAATGTAATTAGTAAGGACGACTATTAGAACGACCGACATATAAGTTGTCTTGCAATACATTTTTCCAAAATCGAAGCGGTTTATTAAGATGGACTAAGGCAATTTCTTAAATAATTTTGTTTTATTTCAATATTCTAAATTATACTTTGCTTTACTGATTAATTTATTTGCATATTCAACATATTAGTTTCTACTGCAGTTGAACCTAGATGTTTCGTGTTTAGACATCCCTGTATATTTTTGACGTTAGTTATGAATTGTTTGTATGATTTTTCAGTAATGTTAGAGTTTCCCTAAGTGTTAAGTTAAATGTTTAATTTCCCATGCGTGCGTGCGTACTTGCGTGAATGTGTGTCTGTGAACAGGATATCTCGAAAACGAAATGTCGTAGATAAACACAATCTTATATTTAAGTTTGCATCCGAATGCGTGATCGTAATAATTCGACTAAAATCACATAACCGGAAGTGCTGCTCTCACGATTTTTTAAAATTTACTATATTTCTTAGACATTTAATGCCATTTCATATAATCGACACAGATTCTAAGAAATTTTTCCGTAAATCGAGTAGCCGGAAATACTTAAAGTATTAGTTGTGAATAACATATATCAAAAACTAAACATCATATAAAAATAAAAAATTATGTTTTCTATCTTCTGCATATAAGACGGCAAGAATTTAGATAAATCGACTGACCGGAAGTGCGATTCTTAGGTTTTTTGCGACTTTCTCGAAAATGGCTATAACAGTTCTTCCAAACTTTCTATGGTTCTTACGTTTTTGATATCTTTTTACGTGAACTTAGCGTTTTCCCTAAAAAATGCGCTGAAGCGAGTTATCAGAGAAAATCTCCGGAGTTAAGCAGCGTTTTACGTGTCCAGTAACTTGGATGGGTGACTGTTGCAATTATCGTTCCCAAAATAACGTTTTAATCATTTGTAAGAGAAAGTCGTTTGTTGTCTCAAACCAGATTTCTATCAGCATCATCAATTCTCACTGTTTTCCTATTTCCATCGTCGAACTGCAAGTCGAGCACAATAACTTTTAAAACATGTTGAGGGAAAATTCTGAAACAACGACGTGGTGCACGACCTGCGACCGCTCTCTGACAAATTTTGTAATGAGTTAGTTGGCGCAATTTTTCCCGTTGTAATTTTGCACTTTGCACGTAACCAAGTCCGCAATATTTTCTCAATTTGCAGCGAATTCAGTTATATTTATGGAGTTCAACTTCGTGCGGTTTGATAGCTATCATAAATAATTTCAATTATAATGTTCTTGGCCTTCAAACAATACACTGTAATTATATAACTAAATATAATAGAAAAAGGGCAAACAATAAAATATTGTAGACAGTGTACTTACATAAGTTTTCCAACTGTATAAAATTTATAATTACAATTTAAAAATCTGGTGTGAAACAACACACGACTTTCTCTTACACATTTTAAATTTAGTATTTGAATTTATTGACATTAGTGACTTTCCTATACACCTAAATTGTAAACTCTAAAATTAACTTAAAAGCATAAATAATTCATCCATTTATAATTTCCTTTATACATGTACTAAGAGTTTTATAATTAAATTTTGAGCTCATTTAAA
>JAHWXV010103011.1:0-18872 GCA_024586415.1 Phrixothrix hirtus
ACTTTTATCTATGGAGTTGTCTGAAAGAAAAAGTCTACTTTATTCCAATCGAAAGTCAAGAACATTTAATAAATCGACTTCATCAAGCTGCTGCAGAAATCCGTCAACAGCCCGAGCAATTGCGCAGCACACAGAATTCACTTATTTGTCGCTGTGAAGCATCCATACAACTTAACGGCAACCACTTTGAACAATTACTGTGATTTTTATTTGTTTTTTATTGTTTTTTGTTAGCTAGTTATTTTTTAAGATGTCGTTTACTAAATAAACAGTTTTTCTTCATTATCTCAGTAACTCTTAGGAATCGGATATGAGTATATTATAATTTTTTACTCCAAACGAATCACTATGTATATTTAAATATTTTCTTTACAACAGCTAGTGCTTTCTTAATTTTAGTTCATCTTGAGGAGAAAAAACATGGGAGGTGATGAGTATTCACAAAGTTATGGGAATTATGCACAGATTAAAGAAACGATAAAATTATGTCAGGTTTTGGAATCGGCGTGGAAGTGGCGGGGCGATAATATGGCAACATTCTGCAGACAACAGACTCGTTGGGTGACAATGTTATAGTAGTGGCGCGTCATGCACACAACACAAGGAAATTAACTTTATTTCGATGTTGATTGGTGCCCATCTGTTTCACAACGATTTCAGTCTAAGATTTTGTGATAATGCTAGATAATCAATTTATCACTTTCCTAAAATGTAAGAGATTTTCAAGAATTTTTACATGCGTGAGTCCTTGTATTTTCTCAAAACAGGCAATGCGCATAATATTTTGGAGGCTACACTATTGGTGCACGTCTGCTAATCCATACATCCATCCAATTTTAGAAACTACAATACTAAAGCACGGTGACGCACCATCCTGCTGGAAAACTACTTAATTTTTTAAATTGACGATTTGTGCGGGGACACTTTTCAAGCATATCCAATTAAACAATTTCAAATAAGAATGGGTCAAACATAGAGATACAAATTAAATCACACAATACGTTTGATTTAAGTATGATTGGCCTAAAGTGTGGATTTTGGGCGCTCCATACTCTACAGTTAAACGATTAAGACATATCTTAATACGAAAAGTCGCTTTATTCGTAAAAATATGTTTATAAACAGCTGCATTAGCTTTTATACCTTGATTTGTCCATCGATCGGTTTTGCAGCCGGCATGAAACTATAAGTTCTTGTGAATCATTTTATGTACTATAGATTTTGGTACGTTCAACCTCATATTATGACCCATGACTAGCATTTGGATTTTCATTTTTAAAGCTTTTCCATATTTACGTCGAATTCAACGCTGAACCGTTGATTGAAATTCAATAAATCACAGTACAGATCATATTTTTAGGTGGTTCATTATTTTGATGTGAACGTTGCAAGTCGATAATACTGGGATCTATAAACTCTGTAGCAATTGTATCGTGCATTGTTGTTGCGTTTACTGTTAAATCAGGTTCTGAACACAACATGCATGCCGTTAAAATATCACCCTTATTTTATAGAACAACTCATGTATTTAAATAGTCTGTAAAAATCAAACTGGTTTCAAGTTTGTTAACCCCGCGATTTCATTGCGTATATTAGTTCTGAACCTTTTAATTATTATTGATACAGTGCATAAATTATAACAGTTTTTGGTAGTGAGACGTAAGTTTGAGATATCTTAGATTCCTGAAGATCCCTATTTTTATTTTCGAAAATTTAGGATTTTTCTTTGTCACGAGATTCAAATACAGAGAATTATTAAATTACAGTTAGCTCAGCGAAAAGTGGGGTTTATAAAGTAAGCACGGTATTTGAGTACCTACGATGCTTCGATCTGGTAAGCGCAATCAATAAAAACGTCAGTAATTTTTGTCTACGGACTGAACGACAAGAAAACTAGATAAGTCTAATTAAAGGCATCCTTCAGCAACTGATATACCACTAATGGGGTTTATCTTTGCAAATCGGTTGGAGACACCTAGAGATACAATGTCAATTATCTATATAGAGAGGTTATAACCATGCTTACTAAAATGGCACTTTCAAAACAGTAAAAGCTCTGAGATCAATAATTCAAACAAAAGATTCACTCACAAGAAACAAATTAGACGTATTATCAAAATAATAAAACACCAAGTACATTAGGTATATATTTGTCAAATTCATATGGTGCTTAATCTTTTTATAGTTGTTGACCAACAATCAAGATATTTTTTAATTACGAGTTGAGAAAGAGAAAAGTATAATATAAGGCTAATGTTTTCAAGGTTCAACAAAATTATCGACTTTCTACTTCCTGAATAAAATCCAATGATAACTTATAAACTGAACCAATAAATTAATAACAAAAAGGTGTTGAATCCTAATTCAACATAAATAAAGGCTTTAGGTGCCTCTAACTATTAAGAATTTATAGCCAAGATAAATAAATTTATGTCGTAGGAGGGCAACTGATAATTAAAACCTCAAATAAATGGTGAAAAAATAATCACTTTACCGTAGTTGTAAATTGTATAGTCGTAGATTATTCTATTTGTGATAACTGTGAACAATCACAAGAAACCGAGAGTAATGGAAAATCACCTGTAGATGATCTAAATCCTTTATCCTTAAGGTTACATAAAACTTTCAACACTAGATCTGCACAGTTTAAATGATCATCATTTAACATAGCTGTTTTAATAATTAAATAGACGGAGAATCGTTACATTTCTTAATGTTACACCAAATGTGAATAATTCAAGGTTTTACATTATAGTTGTATATTTATGTAATTGAAAACGATAGGGTTGTACCGGCCTGACAAGATTGGTTGCTACAGTAATAACAACATACGTTGTTATGGTTAAAACTTGATCATTTAATTTAAATACGTTACATTATCGTCTCTCCGCAGAGTTTGTGTTTAAACTGACTCTTACGTCTACTACGAACGAGAAGAAGAAGCTAGAATACTTCACCTTTCACAAGCTTTCCGTTCAACTACGCTTTTAAAAAATAATGTTAACATTTTTAACTTTTATAATTTCTATGTCCGAATCAGGTAAAAATGAAACAAGTAGTTGTTTTTTCGGTGTAAAAACGTCTGATTTTTCAAATAGTGACCTCCCTCAAATTCAGTATACTTATTCCAACGATAATCAGTGATCACTTCTTCATTGGATAAAAATTTCTTACCAAGGCAAGTTTTCATGTTTGGGAATAAGAAATAGTCAGAAGGAGCCAAGTCGGGTGAAAATGAGGCATGTGAAGTATTTCAAAATGAAATTCATATATTTTTGCAGTTGCAATAGCTAAAAGATGTGGATTAGCGTGGCGAACTAACATTTTTTTCTTTGCCAAATGTGCCCAAATTCCTTCGAATTTTTCATTCAGTTGGTCCAACAAGGATGAATAATACTCTTCTGTTATTATTCTATAATTTTGAAGGTAGTCGATAAAAATTATTCTGCAAGCATCGTAAAAAACGGTTGCCATGATTTTATCAAGCTTCTTCGGTGTACTTGAACAAGCTTTTACTCACGCTTCGATTGATTTTTGATTTTTGGAGTGTAGTGGTGGATCACATCAACATTAATTCAAACAGTACTTCGAAGTCGTTGACCGAGTACGTTTTTGGTCCACTATTAACAAATGCGGTACCCAGCTTGCAGAAAACCTTTTAAAGCCAAAACATATAAAATTGAAACCACTATACCAAGCGAAAAAGTTAAAATATCCATAATCTCACGTATCTTTAGTCGATGATCTGCCAACTAATATCATGTACTTTTGTTGTCACTTCTGGCGTACCAGACCGCTCAGTAACGCAAACGCCCGTACGACCACAATAAAAATCAATAAACTCCTTCTGAATCATTTTAGTTAATGGAACAAAATCCAGATAATATTTGTCAAGCTTGTGTTGTTTTTGTTATTGTTTTTCCACGTGGAATATAATGTTCAATGAGAACGCAAAAATCACTTTCCATTCTAGCGAAACTAATTGGTTGTCAGACACAAACTAGTCGGCAGATATTCCTGTAAACTTGGCGCGATGCTCGCTGGATTTTATTTAATTTTATTCTGGTGATACCACCTCTTGCATTTTTACCTGACTTATTGAACTATCCTTGTACATTATTGCAGTATTTTCTTAAGCTTCTAAGCGAACTATTTTTAGATCACTTTTATGAAATTAAAATTCAAAGAACGATAAATTCAACTAAAAATGAAACAAAGTATTCACTGTATAACGCCTTTCGTTTAAAATTAAATTGGAAACCCAATTTTTATGATTAAATAATTGATCAATCCAGCTTTTGTATTAACCTCAAATTGCATTGAAATAAAATATGATCAGCCATTTCAGGGCGACTCAAAAACAATGAAGTAAATAACAATTTATTACATATTGATAAGCCTAAAATTTAGTATTTTGAATACACTCTTTGATCAAAAGTCGATTTTTTTACAAAATCTCCTACAAATTAAATTTTACTTTTTATTAATTTACCTTGTTTTCTACCGAGTTCCACTTAGATTTTTGAAACACGTCAATGTGTAGTTTACCTATACTTGGGTCTATTTGAGACGAATCTAGTGTCTTCTGTATTCATGACTCTTTTCTGATGGTACTTTTTGGCGGACTCATTTTTGCTATACCAGGATCCACATTTATCTTTTATTTGTGGTTATGGGGCCCCAATTTTGAAATCAGTGCTAACCTCAATTTTGATATATACAATTAAACGAACAAGGCGCCTTAGAAAAGTAAATGCAATTTAATGAGGTAAATAATGCCCAATGGAAACGTTTTCGATTAATGATAACGATGCTTAGAACGAAGTAGTATGATAATAAACAAAGGAAGCAATGTTGC
Source organism: Phrixothrix hirtus (assembly GCA_024586415.1). Classification (NCBI taxonomy): domain Eukaryota; kingdom Metazoa; phylum Arthropoda; class Insecta; order Coleoptera; family Phengodidae; genus Phrixothrix; species Phrixothrix hirtus. The sequence goes on from JAHWXV010103011.1 coordinate 4,859, forward strand.
GATGAGAATTATTATAAATGTTTATGGGCTAAATTCAGCATCGATACAAGGAGTGTTGAAATTTAAATTATAATTTTCTAATTACACAAATATAAAATCGAATGTGATGTATGAAGTACTTTTACATTATAAACCAAAAAACAATTGATGTTTTCGATAATATTTGGGTCGATGTCATCCCGCTTGAAAAAGTAACGCAATCAAAACAACAGTTGTTTAATTTTTCCCAAGTTTAGAAATAAATTCGGTGTTCGACTTCCACGACTTTATTAGAAACCTTCTTCACTTATGATTTTCACATTAAAACTCCAAGTTTTTATATCATTAATCAATTATTAATAATTTTATTGAGATTGCGTTTGAATATTAGCAAATATATTATAGTGCTACCTGTGCCACCATTTTCTTAAAAAAAATTCTATAGGTATTTGTTCGAAGGGCTATGTCTATGTTTTTTTAAGTAGATTTTTGATCTATACTTTACTTATAAAATGCCACCGTGGTGAAAACGAAGTAAATCAAAAGGGTAATTAACCTAAAAGCAATAAAAAATAAATATTTTTTAATGTATTTTTAGTTATTTAAAATTTTTAGAAAAATTTGTTCCCTGGCTGGGGTTCGGTCGCAGGCCCTTTGGCTTTACCCGCCAATGCTAACCACTGAGTTAACGAGAGACTTAAACACCAGCCGATAAACGAATTCTTTTAAATTATCATATTTATTAATCTGAAACAGACAATTAACTTTTAACCAATGGTTGAGAGTTAATTGGCTGTTTCACATTAATAAATATGATAATGCAAAAGGATTTTCGACTGATCCCTCGCTAGCTTAGTGGTAGAGCATTGACGCGTAAAGTCAAAGGATCTGAGATCGAGCCCCAGCCGAGGAACGAATCTTTGTAAAAATACATTAAAATATCTTGATAATGATAATAATAAATTAACAAAGAATTCATAATTCTCAAATTGAGACTATGATTTAAATTAATGAAGTAACTACTTGAAAAATGGGCTTCAAAATTTATTTGAAGGTAATAATTAAAACATTAACTATCTTATTTCAAAAAAATTTGGAGACCCATGTTTTGAGTGTTTACGTTATTAATTTAAATAAAAATACTTTTAACACAAAGGTTTTAGCATTGCAATCTGACGCGACGCTCTAAATATTTTTGACTAATTTTACCTTAATTTTGGGGTAATTCAATATTGGTGCATTCGTTTTTGACATTATATTCTCAAATTTTGTTATCGATGAATCATACTATTTAAGTAAACTTATTTGTAATATCCTTCTGTGGTTTTAACATCAGCCAGGTTTTGTAACTGACCGACACAATTATTATATTAGTGACGTCGGACCATTTTTTTTTCAAAATTTAGGCGTATACCTTTCATTTATTATGCATTTTGATCTATTATTTCCATGTAATTCTCTTTCTTCTTTCATATTCTACCTACTGTTTAAATTAATGATAGTAGTCGAGTAACACATTGTATTATGTCGCTTTATTATTGCTGAAATCCTATTCGGGACAATTCTAGTATTATGAAGTAGCTTTCTGCATAACACTCGCTTTTATAGTGCACTAGAACTGCGAAATTCTGTCTTGTTATTTACTTGAAATTTTGTTTAGTTTTAATTCATATAGTACAATAGTACGACATAGTATAACAATAAATCAGGCCGATGCATTCCTTAGTTTTTAAGGAGTAGTTTTTCTATCGCCATAGAATTCAACTTTTTTTGAAAAATGACAAGAGAAGGTAAATGTCAATGGGAATTGCTCTGATTGAAATAAATGTTAGGATTGGTTATTCTAGAAATATTTTTGGCAAAGGATTTAGATAAAGTTTTCTCTAATTTTATAGCAAGAAATAGAGCGTTTTCTCAAAATAGCGGTTACTATTTGTAACACGCAGGTTAATATGCGCGAGGACAGGAGTTGACGGTGCAATTACTAGTATGGATACCGTGTACCTTTATATGTCAACAAAGCGCTCACTATTTTTGATATTGTCATCAGTGCCCTGATTATTTCTCCTCATATTCGCTAGTTATGAAATCCGATCCGTAGTTAGACTTTCAATGCAAAATGTCGCAATGCTTCCGAAATCAATGATGGGATACTTATGCACGATGCGAATTTAGAGAAGGCCGTAAAAGTGTCAATGATAAAGGGAGAACTGGTAAGTCTACTGTGAAAAATAATGACGTTATTGATGATGTACTAAAGTTGGAGAAAGTCGTTGTTTTCACGTATTTCCGGGTGCACGGTTCCCAAAAGTGAGCAGAATGGGCGTTGAAAATACTGACTGGTGCACACAAATCTTACCTGAGCGTGTGGACTATTAAAATAGATGGAGAAGAACCTTTTGCCAACTTCTCATTTATAACAAAACGTGATTTTTTACGTTTGTCGGGCTGAAACAATTATTCCTGCAGTGGTATCATTTATCTTCACCAAAAGCAAAAAAGTTAACATGGTAGCACTTTTCTGGGACCAAGAAGATATGGATTCAAGAACATCAATCATAACACTTTAAAAACCAAGGCGTGTTAAGCAGACGCAACGATGTGGAACGTCAATAATAGACTTCTTTACAACGCATACTTGCTTACTACTGCTCAAATTGTTTAAAAGATTAGGGAATTTCAATGGAAACACTTTGATCCCCATACCTCTGATAACTTAGTTCTCAAAATTTAGAGAAAGCAGTGCCACGGCTAAACTCGATAGGGTATAATGACTTATTACTTGTTACAGGAAGTGTTTAGTAATAACGGCGGTTACACATAAAATTGAATAGAGCAAGTTACGAGACTCGTCCAAAAAGCAAAGAAAGTTTTGCTATAACTAAGAAAAAACAAAAAATACCATCACAAAACTTTATTTACAACATCACAGCACCTTAGTCTATTTTTCGATTTAATTACTGTAGTTGTTAAGGCACTTGTTGTATCGTGTAACCAACTGCGAAATATCGGAGTCAGGATGTTACGGCTTCTTTGAGGTCGTTATCAAACTGTTTTCCGCTTAAAAACTTCTTCAATTTCGGAAACAAATTAAAATCACTTGGGGGGATTCCCGAAGATTTCCCACCTAAGTCTTTGAAGTTATTCTTGTGTTTGTGCACTAGTGTGAGGTCGAGCATTCTGCGCCTTTTGTTTTTTGTGTTGAATATCGCGCCGAAGGCGTTTGAGACTTTCATTGTAGGTCGCTGAGTTTATTGTTAAACCTCTTTGTGTGAACTCCAAATGGATTAACCCTTTTCGGTTCCAAAAAACCGTTGGCATCAATTTTCTGGTTATCAAATTTGGTTTTTCTTTTGTAGGTCTTGAGGGTTAGTTCGAGAGATGCCATTCCATAGATTGACGCTTGATTTCCGGAGTTTTGCAAGAAACCCAAGTTTCATCTCCCGTTACAATGCGGTCGAGAAATTCATCATCGTCGTTGTGAGTCAAAACTTCAAGGGCTGCTGCCATCCGTTTCGTTTTGTGCACATCCGTCAACACCTTAGGCACCCAACGGGTACAATGTTTTTTGTAGCCTAGGTGCTCTGTCACTATTTGATGTACCAGAGATCGTGCAATTTGTAAAAAAGGTTCGTGTAATACGCTCAAAGTGAAACACCGGTTTTCCTGAAGTTTTTCTTCAACTTTCACTATCAATTCGTCAGTAATGAGTGATGGCTTTTCACTTCGTTCTTCATTGTGCATACTGGTTCTTCCTTGGCTAAACATTATGCACCATTTCCTTACTGAAGACTTTATTACATTTTCACTATAAACTTGCTTAATTTGTCTATAAATTTCGATAAGCCGAACATTTTGTGCATTTAGAAAGCGAATGACACTACGCACTTCAGATTTGACGGAATTTTCTATTAGCATAGCCATTTTGAATGATCACAAAACACACAGTCGTGGCCTCGCCGCAAAGAAACTCGGCTCACAATGAGGCGGGGACCCGAGTTGCATGGCGCACATTCAATCGCAGTATTGGGGATCGGCACCGTGTGTCATGCGTAAACGTTCTTTACTTTCTGGACTATCCTCGTATAATCAGTAATAAAATCGATTTTACTTTCATTTCAAAATACTTCCCATATATGTAATTATTTTCCAAAGGTCATCAGATCATCAGATGTTTTACATAATTTCTACCTATAACGTTTAGTTAACACCATAATTCAAGTTTTTAATAATTCCAAATGTTTATAGTTTGCAGTATTAGTTTAATTAATATTTTTTCAGTAACATTTGCATTTTGCTTATGACTTGAATATTTTGGAGAATGATTATTTAATACATAGCTTTTATAATTATATTTAGCGCTTTGTTTAAATGTTTAAGCATGTTTGAACCACATTTTTATAGTTTAAACAAATCACAATTCTATATTAAATAATTCATTTAATAAAAACTTTATCTCTTTCAAAAGCGGCTTATAATTGTTTTGTATAGGAGACAATTAGTAAAGTAATTAAAAAGCAGCGTCCTGTGTTGATGTCAGCGTGATGTGAACAAATTGCTTCCACTATAAAGTGTACTGTGTAATTAAATTATTTTAATATAGACAAGATGGCAGTTTTATCGGTAAACTGTTTAAAATGCATCTATTTATTTTTGATATTGGTAAACAGTTTAACGTTTTTATACAACTGAATTCAAGATGTGCAGTTTGGGTTGCCTACGTATAATCTTCAAGTTTGAATAATAAATGCTTTATAAATTAGTGCTATATTATTAATTATTCCATTAAAAAATGGTAAAGAGGGTGTAAAACTCTATTTAAATGTTTAGTGTCTTTCTAAATTTACAATTATAATAATAAATTGCAGCTTAGATTTTATTCTTTTTTTAATAAAAAATTCTGGTTTATCATTGCTAATGTAATGTAATAAATTGACACATTATGGTAATTCACAGTAGTTTTTTAAATTAATTTTATTAATTAGAACTATTGCAACCACTGTTAACCGTTGCGACTTTATTAAGAGTCGTATACAATTCTAATTATAAAAAATACACCTTCTATTAATTCTACGAGGAACACAAGAAGGTATTTAGAATAACCGTTGTTAGTTTGAAAAATTATTTAATGGCACAAATAAAGTCTTTAAGTTTTTAGTTGGTCTTAGTGCAGTGTGCATTGCCTAATTCGCCAATTTAAGTCAATGTTATTGTGGCATTTCTCAATATTGCGATGATTTATTTTTTTGAAAGAAAAATTCTTTATTTTAATTAATGAAATTGTTACCGAGGAAAACGAATGTTTCTTAAAGAAAAACAGTTCTATTAATTATTTGATGAAATCGCATTACAAATTGTAAGCCTGAGTAAATTCCTTATTTATTATTATGCTTTAACAGAATTGCATCGACTTACAGTATCATTAGGTTTAGCACTGAACTTGAACCTATAACAACATGGTAATAGGAATTTCGTCGTCACGGAGATGTCGCTGTATTTCATTGTAAACAAAAATTGCTATTTTTTTTTAATTATACATTTTTAAACCAAATGAATTCTATAAATCTGCTACCTAAAAAGTTTTGAAAGAATTTTGACCTAATAATATATATGAGTCAATAATTAAATTCCTGCAAATGGAGATATAAAATTTTAATTTGTAATTTATTGTCACCTTTAAAACACTCCCTAAGCCTCTTTCTTAGACATTGAATATATTTTCTGGAGTATCTTAGTATTAGGGTTGACTACATGTCTTCGATTGTCTATTAAGGACTGTTTTCAATTTTGAGTATGAGTTGTAGGTGGGTTATTTATAAATTTCGAGTAAAATTTAAAATATCACCAAGCGGTTAAAACGATGTAGAACATTTTTGAAAGACAAAGTTATTTATAAAAATATTTTCTTAGTCAATGAAACAAGTGCACTAAAAAAGCTAATAGCTTATTTGTATTCTAAAGAAATTATAGTAAACTTATAATTAAAAGATCACAAAAAGTTTTGATGAGGAAAATCAAATCTTCTGTTTTAAATAGTAGTTATTGTATGCATACCTTTGCGAGTATTTAATAATTAGAAAGTTATTGCAACTCTGAATAGCGCATGCGGTATGGTATTTATGCCGCGCTATTTTAATAACGCTTTACATTATTAGAGGGTAAACATCGCATTTTCATACATTTTCCGTTTATATTTTATTCTATTTCAAAATCAATTCCTAATATGTACAAGTATACACATACATATAATATAACCGTTATAGATAATAATTATTTAAGGTTAATTTTGAGATTCGGGATCGCTTCCTTAAGTCGATGGCACCCGAAGTCAAATAGCGCGGAGTAATAACGTAACGTTATGTAGACGTAATTAGCGGCATGCGGTAAGTTATTACAGCACCGCATGAAATTAACGTTATCTGCGCATGTCTGTTGATAAAATAACGTGAGCGATATTACATCTCTTGCAATAACTCTCTATTCTATAGGAATCACTGGCAGTGCGGTGAAAGCATACCCGCTAGCCGGAGATGTACAGTCGGCTGCCCACTTATCGTCGAATGCAATAGTTGAAGTCAAAAACAAAGGAGAAATAAAAATTTTTATTGCAAATATTTCGAAAATTAGGAGTTTGATGTTGTACGCACAAACAACTACTAATTTTGCTGACACTAGATCAAATAAGATATTTTTACTATAAAATTATTATTGGCATCTTAAGAAAGTTTCAATTATCTGTTGTGTTTTAAGTATTTTTAAGGTTTACATAATCTATTACCACATAGAAAAATTCTGTTTTAAGCAATTTAGTTATTAAATCAAAATTCTTTAGGAACAAAGTGTATATGACCTTCTTCTTGGGACTTAAAAATTATTTTGGATAACTAACACACGAAACAATTATAAAATAATTGAAACACGTAATGGTGAACGCCCCTAAAAGGATGTTTTTAAAGGAATTTTCTACTGTTCAGGATTATCGATTACATGTAGAATTCCATTTAACTGAAAACTTATTGACATAGGACTTTATAACTCAACTATCTGTGTGTGCTTGATTTTTTCAAAGACGTTCAGAAAGGTTTTCGATATGTTTCAGTAATTTCTTTTTTAATTTATTAAAAAATTGCTTTTGCTTTAGTAACAGGTTAATTGTCCAATTTGTGTACAGTAAGACCATAATAGGATAATATAAATTAGAATTTCCATTCTATTGGTAGAAGTTATAATACTAACAGAAATTAGTTTACTCTTGATATTCGCCCATGTAGGTAGAAGTTAGAAAATATTCTTTAATAGATTAAATGGTGCTATTTACAACAGAGGGCAGTCTCATATTTCTTCTGCATATAGAAAACTACTTTGAGAAATATGGCTTGTTTCTGTAGAGAGGATTGAAGCGTCGTTTTGTTCATAATTTTCTTATAACATAGAGCCTTGCTCTTCGGAGAAACTCCGAAAAAGAAGATTGCTAAGCTAATTGCGAACTGGATAATTGGTCTCAGGTCTGACGGCGAAATCTGGCTTTGTTAGTTACTATTGTACTTATTTTATTACTTGCTGGCCGTGGCTTTCCGGAAGTTCATTCGTTTTTACATGTTTACGTTGGATTCGAGAGGCCTGTGGCTTCGTTTCTGAAAAGGAAGACCAGCAAGGAGATTAATTTTGTTAAGGGTAACCCGCCATGAGACAACCAACTATGTACCGTTCATGTTAAATCTACCATTTTTGAAATCAACGGTTAAAAATTAAAACAAACAGAAATGTGAAGAATATCATGATAAAATATGCGGAGAATATTTTTGAATTACACAAGTGAAGTTTAAAAATTCTTTCTTATTTGGTCATTAAAGCAAGCATCACATTGTTAAAAGCGAAATATTTCTCCGATAGTTTTGATAAGTTCGCGAATTATCTGACATTAAACTAACCTGAATTTCAATTAAATACTTTAATTTTATGAAAACGAGAGGGCAGCTTGTGAATAAAAACTAAAAAAATACGGTTTTAGTGTGACAATAATGTATGTATTTAGTATATTTTTGTTGTAAATATAATTGTTAAACAGTATTGTTTAATTAATCCATTTAGATGCAAATGAAATTCCTAATTATGTATATGGCATATATAGTTCTCAAGTTTTACTTGCGATAAAGATTATCTCTGACGTCACGTAAATTTTGATATAAATGGACGGCTGATCCGCATTCGAATCAACTTATTAATTTTTATTCATTATCGTCGTGTCTACTATAGTATTTATCATTGGATAGAGAACTTGAGATAATCACTTACTACATCAATTGTTTAATAGTGTCGATATTCATTTAGTTTGTGAATAACGATTAAATAAGTATTAATTTTTTTTCGAATTAGAAAGAACTCCGTCCGTCCACTTATCAAAATCTTCGCTATGGAATAAATTATTAATAGTAAACGGTCAAGAACTGATTAAAAAGGCTTTTCATTTCGTTGATGAATCAACAAACAATTAAAGACTAGAATGAATTATTAAAGTAAAACAGTCGTGACTTAGAAATATTCGTTGCTCGAATACTTAGAGTAAGGCAATATATAGTCGAACTTTTTCTGCCTTCCGTAAAAAAGCGTTAGTAATTGTGTTTTTACTACGCCATAATGTTTTTGAAGAAGGGACCTAAATAGGTTGTTTGTGGGTTTATATTGCAACATATGATGCCCCTCATCTGTATCCGAAGTCGATTCTTCTTCCATGCGTTCAATCGAGCCGGCTATCCTGTACTTCGTCTGGTTTATCTGCCGTGCTGTAGCCAAAACGTCGGTATTGTCTGCAAACTGGTATATTTTAGTAAAATCTTCTTCAATTGCACCCGGAAGGTCATTAACGCATATATAGTACAATAGGGTGTATACTGGGAACCATTGTGGGAGATTTTCCTTATGTGCTCTTGTTGTGGATCTGTTTGTATTAGATTTTTACAATGATCGGGGAGAAATTTCTTACTTTTACCTTTGCAACCAAGATTCTCCTCCTGATCTAGTCGAGCACCTTTTCGATATCCAATAAGGTCACAAAAATGCATTGGCTCTTTTACTTTGCTTGAAATATCTAGGCTTCAAGGTGTGCTGTTTAGTGAATCACCCCTAACCCTGCATGGAAACCGAATTGGTTATCTAAAATTATTTATTAAATTTTATATGCAAATTGCATGTCATTATTAATTTTTTAACTATTATTTAAGATCTATTGTGTGGACGTGAACTACCTTATATTCATACCTTGTTAACTACCCATTATCTCAGAGTTTCAATCGATCTTTTTAATTTTTCTTTGAACTCTTCTGCTGGTATGGTTATTTTCCAGCGTGGCTTTCTCCCCTTTACTTCCTTGTATATCACTAGCTGGTAAGTGGTTGACAGATTATTTTCTAATGTGTGGCCCAGTGATTTTGATTTTTAACGATTAAATCTGAAGGATTTTAGTCTTTTGTCTCTCATATTAAAACGAGTTTGTCAAAAATTAAATTCAAGAATTACTACATCAAATTCTTGTATATTGTGCTGATTTTTCAATCTCCAGTTAAGTTTATCTTACATATAGTATATCTTCCATTGAAACCAAATTATTAAATAATGTAAAAATGAGATTAAGATGCGACTATAAAAATTTATCGAGTATGAGACGTATACCTCAGCTTTTACTTCATCAATGTTTTATCGGAGCATTCAGATTCTTGTTCTACATCTTCAAGATTTTCCACTACTGCTTGTTGTCTTTCTCACAAGCCTTAAGTTTTTGCTGCCAGCTTTCCTTTTGTTTTACTTTGATGATAAAGTTCGCCCTCTTTTGTAGAATTTTGTATATTTTCCCTTCTCTGCGGAGCGTGGTTTTAGCTCACTCCTCTTTGGCTCTGTTATTTCCATTAGGATTGCTTTTTCTTTAATGATGCGTCATTATCTAGTTATTACAATTTTTTTGAATCGCGTCTGGATTTTTGGTTCGCTTTCCTACTGTATGGTTGATCTTGATGGTAGATCATAGATTGTTTGACGTTTGGTATTTAGTCATGTAACCGAATTTTTGCTAGTTTATATTAAATATCGGCAAGATAGTAACCCCATTGTCATTGTCAAAAAGTGATCTGAAACTAACTATGGACCCTGTTAGTTATTTGATGAGATTTTATTTTATTTAGCACGAAGAAGTCGAAGATATTGCTTCTTAAACTGTTCAGCATTGTGGAAGCATTTTATGAATTATTCCTCTATGGAATTTTGTCGCAAGGTCTGATATTTTGGCTACCCCAGGTGGGTCTCTGGAATTCAGGTTTACTCCTAGGATTGTTGGTAGATCCTTGAGAAGTAGGTCGAGATGTATATTGCACACACTTTAGCTTATTTGTTCCCGTGGTTTTTAAAGTGGATGTGTTTGGGAAAAGGATTTGGCGCATATGTAGTTCTTTATTAGGATAGTTAATTTGTCCTTGGGAGCATCTTCTCTGGTTTTTATGGCACACAGTGTATCCTGGGACTCATTGACGCCTACCTTTTTGCAGTGGTTTTAAGTTAACAGCATTATAGAAGCAAGTACTTGGCGCTACGCGAGTTATCTGATTATCTCTATAACGGAAGGTAACATCTTCACTAGTAACCTTTCAACCACGGCATCATACTGCGCTTTATGGGTTTTTCTAATGATTTCGCGTCAGTCATGTTCCGAAATTTTCCGGCGATATTTTCGATTTTTTTCAGCTTTAATTGCTTAGAGTATCTTGGTGCAATTAAAGAGCTTGTGCAAGTACACATTGGCCTTCAGAGATCTATCTCTTTTACATTCAAAGACAATCCCTGCGCACTTCAGATTGGCAAGGCGGTGTACATTTGGCAACTAAAGCACTGAGTTGATCGTTTTTAATTTCTGTCGAGACTTTGGTATTGAGTACCTCTTCCATTTTTATTGCATTAGCGAGAACGAAAAGAAAATTTTTTGTTCCAGTTTCTCAAACATTTTACCGAGTTGAATGTTAGGCCTTTACCGCGTAGGTCCTCTGCAGTATATTTTGTCGAGATGGCTTCCGACGCCGCTCGCAAAACAACACTTAGTTTTTTTTTGTACCTGGCTGAAAGATGTAGTACGTGTCCACATCGCTTATTAGTCTGATCAGGAGTCTTAATAAATTGATCTATGCCACTTTGATGATTAGGACTTTGATTTTTCTTAGACCGTCGTATTCTGTGACCGACTTTACTTCATTCTAGCCCTAATTTTACTTAAGGACAAGTGGTGGCGGGGATTTCTCTGCTTTATGATTCCTTATTCTCCTTCTTGGTCTTCTTGGTCTTAAGGAGCGGGAAATTTTCATCGTTTCTGGGGGTGTTGGTACTGGATGACATCTTATCACATTCCCACCTTCAGATTAGAGATTTTCAGCGTATGTTGGGGTCCTCGTATTTATTTGAGTTTATCTGTTTTGAATTTCTTTGTTTGAAGTTCTTCTCTATTATTGGACATGATCTTCTTGATTTTAGTAATATTAACCAATAGTTTATTTATATTTTCGTCATATTTTGCTATTTATTGGTCTGTGAGAGTTATCAAATTTAAATAATTGTTTTAGGTTTGTCGATTAAATTTGATAAAAATGTTGTTACTGTTACTTCAGGATCAGAAACCCATTTATAAAAGTCAATGTCCTTCGAAGGTTAATTTATTTGTATATAAATATGATGGTTTTTAATTTAAATTTTGACGTTTCGGCATGAGAGTTATCATCAGTGCACTTCGTTGTTATAATCGAGCTCGTAGAGCTATTCAGCTTCATTTATAACTTGATAGATCACTTTTATTTGTTTTGATGTTATACGTATAGTACTAGACGCGACTTACCGCTATCTACGCTAGTGAATTATAAGACAAAATAATACCCACTCTATCCAGAAGGTACGCCTCGTCTTAGTATCATTTTTGTTATTGTATAAGGTAGATATATGATTAGTAGTTTGTAGCAGCGGTCTCTGCTACTATCACTATCATGCGTGTACTTTCAAACTTCCCATCAAATAGCTGCGCAAATTGATAACTTCGTATTTAATTGACTATTTAAGGCCATAGAGGCAATAACAGCGAATGTTCACCTTCGTAGTTGAATTAGGATTCCTTAATATCTTAAGTAGTAAATGGTTTGTCCTTTAAAACGCATTATTCATAAAATTTCAGGCTCTGCTATATGTTTTGGGGATGAAAATATTTCTTTCGTAAATTTATTAACTTTATAATAAAATAGATTGTTGGGTTTAAATCAATAAACGTTATGAAAACCTTTTGCTCTAGTTGAACATACTTTAGAAAGTTTTCAACATGATACGAGTATCGAATTTAATAAAATGGATATATTATCAATAGTTCCAATTATTAGTCTCGACTTCAAGGAGAAGCAATAGAACTATATCACCGTCCTAACAATTTCAACAGACAGAACGAAGGTGTGAAATTAAATAATTATCCACCTAGGACTTAAATAAGTTCTTAGTTGACTGATCTTCTTATTTTATTATTTATCTGTTAATTATACAAGATTGTACTATTTAATGTTGATAAAGAAAACACAGTTTTCGAAATGTTATTTATACAGGATGCTTTAGACTATTTTAAATTTTATTATGCTCTTAGTTTCCTCTTGCGTTGAGTTTAAAGTCAAGGTGGATATCGTACATTTTTTTCACTTTAGTAAATTGATTTACTAATTTTATTTAATTACTTTCTAAGATAAGGATTGAATACAAACGGAAGCGTTTTTAGGTTAATGCTGGAATGAAAATTATAGGCAGTATAATATAATTGAAAATTTCTTTATTTATCTACCCAGTTATTGGGGCAATTGTAATTTTTATTCATCATTAACTACTGTAAAGCTTCGAAGTTGTTTTTGTCTGGATTGTAAAAGAAGTTAGCAAAAGCTCATATAACTGTCGCAGTGTGGAATGGGTAGTCTCTAGGCTATAAACTTTTTGTACTACTAAGGAAGACGTACTGATGTAAACTTTACGACTACACAGTTGAATATTATGGTTTTATTACTGTGTTATTGCAACAAGTCTACATCTACTTTCTAACTTGTGTTTTGATCCTATTGTATATGGAGTGCTATAAGAAATCAAACTCAAATCTCGTCACATTTTGGCGTAGTTTTGTTAGTTGATGCTCTGAATCTTTTATAACTTAATAAGTGCTTTACAGGAATGGGAAATTTATTTGTACAAATTCGTTTTATTTTAATGCGGAGTCGGGAAAAATTTATTGATAATTCAATACTTTGCTTAGTGATACTTTGCAATTATCTTATAAAGGAATCTATTTATAATATTTACAGCAAGGTACTAACTTAATTTTTCTTTCATACGCACATAACTTCACCCTGAGAAATTCCAACACCTGACAAGGTACACCACATCTTTTCAATCCTTAAATCTACGTAAAAGCATATTTTCGTAAATTAGGACAGGGTTGACCCCAAAATTTGCCTGTAGTACAATACTATTTGTTGGCTGGCTCTTGAAAGCGGGTTTCGGATTGATCGAATTGCTTAAACTATACATTGTATTTAACTTATGTTTAAGGCAGTGAGCTTATTCAAACAGGTTCATTTAAAATTTGTTTTTAAATGCAAACATTTAATAATCAGTTAACACATTTATTGTCCACTTCAGCTTTACTCGATTTCCAACTAAAAAATGCGATCTTCCAACTAATATTTATGTCATTTTATACCAGTAACATACGTGCAATTTCTTTAAAGTTAATTTAGAGTAATCTATAATGCCGTATTGTTCAAAAGTTCAAAAGTAGCATTCAAATCGTTTAATTAGATCGTATGGCTTGCTAGTTCAAAGGTACAGTGTCCGTACAATCTGTGTTTCCCGCTACTATTTGCATATACTTAGCTTACTTCTGCAATAATACGAGGGTTACCTTTTATGTTGTTACAAATGACCACTAGATGTCGCTAGTGTAATAAGTTATTGCCATATTCGTAAAATTTGACATTTTTTATTGTAA
>JAHWXV010103086.1:0-10148 GCA_024586415.1 Phrixothrix hirtus
ATATATATATATATATATATATATATATATATATATATATATATATATATACATTGTAGGTATATAATATTATAAAAATAAAGGAGTTTGCGCGCATATGTATACTCAAAATCTAATAAAAAATTGATACAAATAAAGACTATTATTATTTTATTATTATTATTGTTATTAATTAAGTTACATTGGAACTAAGAAAAAACAAGACGAAATTAAGTTAAGGTGAATATGAAGCAAGTAAATTCAATTTAGATCGCATATCAGTTGGAAGAAGACATTGTAGAATTGGGGACTGCAAACTGTTGCTTTGATAGTATTAGATAAAGAGTGGAAACACTGACCTTAATCAATAGGGTTGGGTAAATGCGGGTACAGGTGAAAACGGAAGCGAAAGCAGTAATTACGGATGGCCATCCAGAACAGGAGGATACGATTAACAAAGCGGTTTAATCCTGTAATTCAGGGATACAGTAGCCTTAAGAGTTGAATACAACATAAATCTTTAACTTTAGGATTTTTAGGGCTGAACAGAATATTAAACTTCACCTTGTGTAAATTAAGTTACAGCTTGTTTAAGGTATAACCCTAACAGAGAAACGTTCATGTTGGCGAGAGTGTTTAGAAACGTTGTATGGAAAAGGGACATTAAAGTGCACCATAAACTACCCGTTTAGTTCGTTTCATAGATTTAAGTGGCGTAGAGTTGTAGGCGACCCAACTAGCAGGAATACTTAAATTAAATAAGAATCTTTACATTTCTTAATGTAAACGCGAGGAATACGGATATTGGTAGAAAAAGATCGTGTAAAAAATGTAAAAGAAATAAAAACAATTCTATTACCTTAAACAAACTGGAGAAATTAAAATTACGAACGATTTGATTTAATATACTTATTAGAATATTATGCATTATGAAATTCAATATATCCATACTCAATATAGCTTAGTAAATTACATTATTCTATTCAAAATAACAAAGTACAAATTGTAGGTAATATTTCAGTGAAGCTAATTCAAGAAATCTTAATAAATCACAGTTAATTATCTAACAAGGGCAGTATCACTACTTCTAGTAACTGACGTGAATGAAACTTTCCGTACAAATAAAAGGTGGAAAAGTAATGTATACCCCATTTTTATATACGAAAAAAGCCATTTAAAGGGTGAACATTATTCTCAGAGTTAGAACAAAAACTCGAATTTCTTCACTATTTTGAAAAACAGAGCAGATAGAGGAAATAGTTAAATTAGCACTACTCTTTATTTACTGAGTTGCAAATCAACTGAAAGGCAGACCTTTGACGCAATTAATGCTAAATTCGACGACAAAATTCAGGGTAAAATTTATAATAGGGGATGTATTTTTCATCAAATTAAAATTTTAGCATTATTTTCGTACACTGCGTTAAATTTACTAGTCTACGGTCCAGTTGCATAAAGCATAACAAAATCGCTAAAAGTTTAAATTAATTGTTAAGCTCTGTGGCAGGATAGTTTTTTTAATTTGAACCTACCGCGGTTCCATACAACGATATGAACTATTTAATGACGTTGTTATAGCTAATTATGCTTTACAAAATTAGACCTAATTATTTTTGCACGATTTACGATTTCGTAGTTTTAAGAATAAAGACATCAAGTCAATTCCGTTTTTATGATGATTGTGGGATATTATATTTTTGTGTTTGGGAAATGAAAGGTGAGATCTACCCTCAAGGATGTACGTAGATAGTGTTTAAACATAATCATTTTCATTTAAATTTAGATACAGCAGTTCCAGGTTGCAACTCGCGTTGTCTTTTAAAGCTGCGAGTTCTTTATCGAATAATTTATAACTATCTTCGACGGTTCACATAATAAAGAAGGAGCGCCACCAAGTTTAGACTGGCCGCAAACAATAAATAACCACGCAGAGCTAATAGTTTAGTAGTGAAGTAGTTCTATTCGGCAATGGCTTTCCACAATTAATACATGTTGCACATAAACTTGGACAACTTACTGCATATGTTAATAACAGCGTTTCAAATAGATTGATTCATTTCCTATCCTATAATGTAATACGAAAATGAATTACATACCTCACCAAAAGATACAACTGAAGCAGCAACTGAAGATCCCCTATTCAATATTGAATGTTATATTAGTTTAGAATTCGATCTTACAGGCAAATGTGTGTTTACAGCTATCCTACTCATTTTGTAAAACAAAGAACATCAATATTAGATATAGAAATGAAGCTTTAAAATACCCGATAATGTCAAAAATAGACGATTGAATTTGGAACTAGTTCATAGCAAATCTAGATAAGTAAACAATTAATACTAGCACATAGTTGGGAAAGTCAACTAGAAGAATCTGGCGGTACGTACGACAAATTAAAGTTTATTAATCAATATCTTTAGACCAATTTCCACGACTCAATGCAATAATGATCTAGAATTCATGACTTAAATTTGCGACAATGGGTACTTGCAACTCAAGTATTTATAGACTTGACGGAGTTTAAGTGTTCCAAACGTTGGGTGATGCTGATTTGGCAAATATTTGTTATGATGTCATGAAAATAACCAAATTTAGCGTAAAAACGGTAGAAGAGGAAACTTTTACTGTTCAACAAACATGCGAGCAATTCATTAATTTATTTAATTCTGATGAAGCTGTTATTCATTCGTTTCTACTACAACACACAGCTATGCCATCCGATTTGAAATATCTCCTAATAGAAAATTACCTTCGCCTCTACTTGTAGTGGTAAAAGACGCTACTGGGAACTGAGTCAAAGATAGCAACAATCATTAATTCAAGTAAAAGGTGTATGTTTTAGCATCCAGAAGTAATAATAATAATAATAATAATAATAATAATATTTATTGCCATAGGTGTATACTTGTACATTGGCAGTGTCATATAATAACAATTAAAAATTAAATTACATAGCCTATGAATATTAATTAGGTAACTACTTACAAGCACAAAGTTTATCACGTATATAAAACAAAGAAAGGAAAACAATAAATTAACCTACACTTCTATAATTTATTACACAAGTAATCGTTTACGTTGTAATATGCTTTTTCTAGGAGGAATTCTTTTAATTTATATTTAAATGTTAAAATAGAGCTTTCTTGATGACCTGTGGTAATGCATTATATATCTTTATACAATTATATAGTGGCTCTTTTTCAAAGATGGTCATATTATGAGGTGGAATTCGCAGGTTGGAAGCACCTCGGGTACACATTGAATCATAGGTCTGGTCGTTGCGAGTAAACAACTCTTTATTAGTTATTTTAAAGATGGAAGCAGTGTAGATATATAGAAGCGGTAGCGTTAAAATGTTTATTTTTTTAAAATATGACTGGCAATGGGTTCTATGTGGTAATTGTAGCATGCTCCTTAAAAACCTTTTTTGTAAGAAGTTAACGACTGAACATTTTAAGACTGGTTTCAAAATGTGCAATTACCTAAAAATTCCTCAAATCTCTTTAAATGATTAAATTATGGGGTGGATAATATTCTGGACTGTGGCATGTCTTATTTCTGGCGACATAGATGTGAAATTATTAACCATACCACATAAATTGACGGAAAGCTTTCTACAGCTAGATGTTTATCGATCTTGGCTTTGGAACAGTCATTTTCCAACATCATTTGATCCAATTTGAAGTCAACCATAATAATTTTAATTTAAGAAATATTATTATACATCTGTTGTAGTAGCTGTGGAAAACGGTTACTGAATATACAGCGTGATAGATTGGAATGGTTCATTAGAAGTATCGGAAGTTTTACTAGAAATTTTTTTCTGAAATTTTTAGCAAAGCCATCATAAATGGCAATCAATCGAACGAAAATATTTTCAAGGTCGATACACTTACAGGTATACCGAAAGTTGTTACCAACTTCGTTATTTTAAATGAAATAGTAAATTTTTTATTGCATATTTGACTTACGATAGTTATTGTAGGGAAACTTTTACTAACATTCAATATACCTAAATTACGCAGTGTTTGAGCAATTTTAATTTTTTTGAAAAATGTCGGTTTTACATTACTATATCTAAAACTAGCCAGAGCAGTTGTTTTGGAAATAGAAGGAATGATGTTGAGGGCTTTGTTAGAAAAGGTTTTGAACTGCGCATTGATGCTTTTGGTTTTTTGCTAAGTTATTTATGGGATGAATAAGATAATATTTTGTTTCCCCGTTAATTCGAACCGTCAAAACTCAATTTTTTCAAATAGAATATCCCATATTTCTTTTGATATTCTAATAGAAAATGAAACTCTGCATAAAATAGTATTAACATTCCCTACACCTATATTTTACCATTTTGCCATTATTAAAGGTTTTCCCTCATATTCACAAAAATCAATTATAGATTGTAATATTTTTTAAGTAGCTATCTATGGAAATAGTTGCTATCGTATTATTAAATTGATAAATAGGTGCATAGTTATTCACGCAGTTTTTGGCAAACATTGTTTGCGTTTGCTACAGTTCAGTAAAATGGAAAACAATAATGAATATTCCAACATGGATATTTTAAATTTGTTTTATATCCATGGAAAGTGCCACAAGATTGTTGAAAGAGGTAGCCATTTATTTAATGAGAGATATCCTCATCTTTCTCTAATGACCAAAACGAAGTTTAAACAAACAGAATTAAATTTTTTGCAGAATGGCAAAGTAAAATGTGCTAGAATACGTTCAAAGCCGGTTGTAAGTGAAGAATGAAAGTAAATTAACGTTGTAGCATATTTCAATGCTATATAGCATGGCTCAGTAGAATCATCTGTATAAGATATCGGTGTTTCCCATCACTACGTACAAAAGATTTTAAAAAAACATAAAATGCACGATTTCAGATTAATAAAAGTACAAAATCTTCATCCCGGAAACAACATCATAAAATTAGAATTTTGTGAACAAATAACTGCTAAAATTCATGAGGACCCTCATTGCATACATAAAGTAATTTGGACTGGCGAAGCAAAATCTAGTAGAGAAGGAGTCATGAGCAGAAGAAATTGGCCTACTGGGCAAAATACTCATTTTATTCGACCAGCTAACTTTCAAGAATCATTCAGTTTTAACGTGTTTTGTACGGAAATGTGTAATCGTTGGGCTTTCCACATTTATGAAGGAAATTTAATTGGATCTGTTTATTTAGAATTTTTAAGAAGTGTTGTATCTAATGTTTTGGACTATCTTCCTATTAATATTTTATAAAAGTGCTATTACTAGTGTCGGAGTGTGTCAGTGCATTACGTATACTTCTTAGTAGTCGCGGCACGGGCAACTACGTGCTGGCTTGCAGAGTAGCCCGTTCATGATAGGGAGCCTAGTATGTATAGAATAGCGTTAAGCATGCCTGGGGTAATGCTGGGATTGTGGCTGCGCTTGTAGCACGTAGGCTAAATACGTCAACACTCACCGGTATAGCTTCGATTCCGCTAGTAGGGAATGCTACATCGACATGGGGTACGATCAAGGCTAGCGATCAGGTCCACCTTTAAAAATATTGCTAAAAAAGGCCAAATAAGAGCCTCGGACAATCAAAGTCTGGTGGGTGGCTGAGATTGAACAAGATTGGCACACCCTGGAATAAACGCGAGAACATGGAATGGAAAGTGGGAACGTGGAACGTAAGAGGGATGTATGGAAAGGAAAACGAGATGAGTGAAATGAGAGAGAGTGAGAGAAGGCTAGATATGCTGTGCGTGAATGAAACCAAACGGAAAGGGAAAGATGTTATAGAGATAGACGAGGGAAGTCTAGATTTCTGGTCTGGAGTAGAAAGCTGGACCCATGGCTCAAAGGGAGTGGGATTGATTTTGAGCGAATTTGCTAAAGTGCATGTAAGGAAATATAAATTGGTGTCTCCCAGTCTACCTTGGGTTCAAACGAAGATAGGCATCAGGAAAGTAGTGGTTGTAGTGTGCTATAGTCCAGCGAATGGTGATGACCAGGATAAATATGAAACCTTTTAGACAGAGCTAGAAGGGTTACTTAATGCAGGTCATGAGAATGATAGAGTGATTTTACTGGATTACTTGAATGGATGGGTGGGAGTAAGAAGAGAAAACATAGATCGTGTAATTGGCCCTTTCGGCGATCAAAGAACGAATGAGAATGGGAAAGTGTTAGTTGGGCTATGCTTAGAAAAGGGCTTGTTTGTATCGAGTACGTGGTTTAAACATAAGGAAATCAATTTGTATACGTGGCAAAGAGGAGAGTCTAGAAGCATGATTGATTTAACGGTGTATGATGAGAGGTTGCGTAAATTGGTAGAAGACACACGAGTGATGAGAGGTTCTGAATGTGGAACGGATCATTTTCTGGTAATGTCAAGAATTGAGCTTCGTACAAGGTGAATATATAAGAAGAAAGCAGTTGTAAGAAAGACAAGACTGAATGTGGAACGATTGCAGGACGATAATGTGAGAGAGGCATACGTACAAAACCTAGAGAAGAGAATGCCATTATAAGAATCTGAATTGAAGTATGAAATTGGAAAAGGTGGTATCGAATATGCATAGAAGACGTTGAAAGGCCTAGTGATAGAGTGTGCAACTAGATTATGTGGAGTGGGTACGATTGGAAAGTCAAAAAAGAACGCATGATGGAATGATGCCGTGAAAGATGCAGTAAATGAGAAGAAAGAAATATATAAGAGAATGTAGAATGATTTTGACGCTAATATAAGATTATTTTGGAAGTGGGTAAGGAATACAAATCTGGGTGTAAGGAACCAATTAAACGGAATACATAATAGCGAGAACGTGGTGGGATGAAAGTAAAGTGATATTGCGTTGGAAAGAATATTTTAAATGGTTGTATGGCAACCAGGATACTCGGACAAGTGTAAATGTGGGAAATGCTGGGATAAATAAAACCAAACCCAAGAGAACGAAAGGAGCATATGCAAGGAAAAAGTACGAAATACAATACAAAAACTTAAAATGGGGAAGTCTGCTGGAGTAGATAAACTTGCAAACGAAATGTTAAAGTATGGAGGTATGCGACTAGGTAAAATGTTGTGCAAACTATTTAATGATTATGTTCAATTAACAAGAGTGCAAGAGGACTGGAGAGTCCTATGATCGTGCCTCAATACAAAGGCAAAGTGATAGATATTAATGCAAGAACTATAGAGCTATAGGTTTATTAAGTGTAGCTGGAAAGGTGTTTGGTAGAATTATAATTGACAGAGTTCGCATACATACTGAAAGGAAGACATGGGATTTACAGTGTGGGTTCATACCTGGACGAGGGTACACGGATCAAATGTTAGTTTGCAGTAAATGGCCGAAAAGTTTTTCCATGTTAATGAGAAAACGTATTATACGTTTGTGGATTAGATAGAGCATATGATAGCGTGACTAGATGCAAGTTATGGTCAACTCTAACGGAGAACGGTGTAAAAGGAGAACTACTTAATCCAATAAAAGTAACGTATGTTGCAAGCAGAGCGTGCGTGAAAGTGAATTGTACGGTTAATGAGTACTTCGAAATGGGCAAGGTGTGTGACAAGGGTTGTGATGTTTCTTTGGTTATTTAATATATTTATGGATAAATGCATGAGAAGTGAATGTGAGGACTTGAGTGGTATAGGTATGGGCAGCGAAGATGAAAAAGTATTGATGTATGCAGATGATGCAGTACTAGTATCTAAGAGCATGACCCAAATGCAACGAATATTGGATAAATTTGTAGAAGTGGGTTAAAGAATGGATTTGAAAATCAATAGTGGCAGAACAAAGGTAATGTTTTTTGATGTGAGAGGTGAAAAGGAAATATGTCAGCTGAAGTTGGGTAGTGAGGTAATTGAACAAGTGGATAAGTTTGCTCACCTTAGCAGAACGTTTGCGAATGATGCGTGAATAGATAATGAAATTGGAAACAGAGTGAATGCAGGCAGGAGAATAATTGGTAGCATGTTGTCAGTAACCAAGAGTGAACAGTTAAATATGGAAGCAAATAGGGCTGTATACAATGGTGTATTCGTTCCAACTATTGTATATGACAGTGAGATTTGGGTATGTCAGAAGAAGCGTATGAGTAAAACCAACGCCGTAAGTATGAGGTGCCTAAGACCTGCATGTGGCAAAACGAGATGTAACCAAGTAAGGAATGAATGGTTGATGGAGACGTGCCAGGTGGAGGAGACACTGCCTGAACTGTACGAAAGAAGTGCATTAAGATGTTTTGACATGTGGAACGAATGAGTAATGAAAGATTAACAAAGACAATTTATGAGGCAGGTATGAATGGGAAGCTAGGTAGGGGTAGACCGAGAAAGAGATGGCTGAATATGATCAAAAAATTGTAAAAGGAAAGAGAATAAAGAGCACAAAGAATAGGAGAGCTTGCCAAAAATATTGTATGAATTTAATGAAAGAAAAAGACAGAAAGGAATGGAGAAAAACAGCGAATGGGCGATAGTAGAGATGGTAGGATTGGTGGGTAATGGTGGTATGGTGTGGATACTGTATAGAGCTAGGAGTTGTGGTGAAGGGTGGCGGTAGTGATATAGGCGTGAGGGGGTTGGTGCATGGAAGCATGCCGTGGTTGAGAAGGTGCAAGATCGGTATTGGGTTTTGCCTACCTCGCTAAGGAAATGGCATGATTGGTAGTAGTACTATTACCATGCTTATATTATCCACCAAGATCTAACAAATATGGTTTGCAATGCTTCTTGTTTGAACTCCACTCAATTTTTGTGTGGGATCTCATCAATAGTCAAGTATGTTACACTTCTGTTCCAATAAAATACCAATTAGAACATAGGGTAACAATAGCATTTGAAATATTAAATCCTCGGTACGTCGAGAATTCATGCATGAGAGAAGTTCAACCTAGAATTATAAAGTGGATGGATCAAAACGGAGGCCATATTGAACATTTACAGATGCATTCGTATTTTAGTGTTAATTTAATATTTATTTCGAAATTTTGTTATTAATTTTAGAATGAATAGTTGTAAAATTAATATTTCATTTTTTTTTATTACTATTGTTGGCTTTGCTTTTAATGCAATTGTTAAATAGATTTTACTACGCTATACTGTAAATAATGTAGCATTACATAGGTCATTAGAAATTGATAAGGATATCTCACAGTAAGGAAGTGCAAGTCCTGTCAACAACCTTGTAGCCTTTTTGTGATAAAAATGTGAATACTTTGTAACTTCGAACTTGTATTCAATTATAACAACATACAGGGTGCGGTACTATAACTTCCTGTTTTCAAAACTTAGTAAAACCCATTGTATGAAGAATAACATTTTTATTTGTTTTTTATAATGTAGGCGCATACCTAAAGTTTTGTTTTACATAGTTTTGAAGATCAAATCAGGTAGGTGGCGTTCCCCATTCTTCATACATTGAGTAAACCAATTTCTGGCGTTTGTTACGACTCTTACCAGCATAGCAGGCGTTATGTTGGCAATTTCTTCCTGGATGTTGGTCTTCAAATCTTATAGGGTCCTTGGACGGTTTACATAAACACGGGATTTCAAAAACTCCATAAACAAAATCACAAGGGGCCAAATCGGGAGAGCGGGTCGGCCACTCCAAATCGCCCCTAATTGAGATGACGCGCTCTCGGAAGTGTTCCCTCAAAACAGCCATCGATGCTCTTAAAGTTTGTATCGTTGTACCGTCTTGTTGGAACCAAATGCCCCCTAAGTCCAACCCATCTAGCCGTGGCAAAGAAAATTCTGTAACATGTTTACATACCGGTCCAAATTCACTGTCACTGCGACTTCATGTTCCTCAAAGAACCAGGCACCAATAATTCCAGCTGAGGAAATTGCACACCACACTGACTTTAGGTGAATGCGAGGACCTTTGATGCAATTCTCGAGGATTGATGCCAGCCCAGTAGCGCATGTTTTGTTTGTTGACGGATCCACACAAATGAAAATAGGCTTCATCATTAAAAAAATCAATAGCGTCCTCGGGCACGACTTCGAGAAGAATCTCACACGCGTTCCTCCGAGACTGGAAGTCACGTTCAGAAAGTTCCTACATAATCGCCATCTTGGATAGAAATGAAGATCATCATGAAGAATTATCCTCACAGAACGATCGGAAAGTCCAAGGGCAGACGCATGTTTGCGCGCAGAACGCCGTGGTGATCGCAACATT
>JAHWXV010103131.1:0-10499 GCA_024586415.1 Phrixothrix hirtus
ACAGTAAAGGCATTTTGTGTCTAATTTCAGGTATACGTTATACGTTTTCATTGTGGACTTAAGGTACAAAGACCGACGGCAGTGCTAGATAAATAACTTATTAGAGTGCTTTTATTACTCGACGAAAAGGACGAAGAAAAGGTTTTGGTATTGTCATATAAACGACAAAACTCAAGAGAAAATAGGTTGTTTTTCTGTTGAAGGACAGTAAAATAAAAATTGTCTACCAATGAATCTAAATTTAGGGTATGTTTTAGACTTTTTATAGAACTGTGGACACAGTATTACGTTTTGTAACCATATAACAGACGCAGGATACTTACTACACCTTATGACGTTTCGGTCGGCGGTGCCGCGATCGCAGGAAAAAAATATTATACATTTTTGTTTACTTGGAAAGTTTATCGTGTAGGTAAATTCAGCGATACAGAGATTAATTATAAACGGAGTCTGTTGTCAACGTACTTGTGTGGTCTACGGCGGTTTGGAAGATCTCGACCTGTAAAGTATTAATCGATGTCGTTGAGGTTAACTACGTCTATAAATAACAGGACAACAAACTTTTGAAAATTATACATTATAATAAAATACAAATGAAAATGATTCAACAAGTATTTACACAAAAATACAGTCGTCCGTCTATTTAGAATTTCATTCTTTTTACAGTCGGATAAAGAAATAAGAATATATTATTCGTTTGCGGTAGCCAATAGCATATATATTGCAACCTGTGAAGTAAGTTCTATATTCCTCTCTACTATGCAAGACAAGGCGGTTGCTGGATCTTTGTTTATGATTGGGTTCCAGTCTGATTCATCATCAAGTCGGAACAGCAAGTGTTTAACAGCTCGAGGTTAGACTACGGAGCGGCCACTGCATTTCAAGATCGCTATTACATTGTGAAGGGGGTCCATGCCGGACTTAGTCTTATTGCGCAGTTAACTAGCCTGAGCCCGACAAGCCGTCGTCTTATAAAGCAGATGGAGAGAGCCTTAAATTTCCGCGCCACTGTACACACAGAATTTAACCGCGTCTCGGCGCTGCTAATGTTGACGCACGATTTCAAGACAGTCTGTTTTCTCGTGAACTCAGCCACTCAGAGATAGAACGCTGAGGACGTTAAAGTCGACGCTGACTCGTTATTCAGCCAATGACTATGCCGACAGTGCGCGCTTAGGTGTTTTAATAGACTTTCAGTTGAAATACACTCTGGACAATCAAGTAAGCCTCAAGTAAGGCGCTATGAATTAAATGCAAAGGCAAAAAGAAACTCCTGAATCATACCACGAGAGTGTTTTCAAAACTTTAGTCTCAAAAATTGAAACTAAATTGATTTCGTTCTTATAAAATCGCTTTATTACTTTCTTATACTACATGAAATATAGTATAGAGAAACTATTGTCTTCGTCCAAAATTTCCGATGTCGAAATTTTAGTGGTGTGTGTGTGTGTGTGTAAGTGGGTATCTGTGTATGTGTGTGCGAGGGTGCGTTCGTGCGTGCGTGCATGCGTGCGTATATGCATGGGAACAGAATATCTCGAAAACGAAAACACGTAGTTAAACAAAATTTGATATTTAAGTTTGTATCCATTCTCGCACGCGGTTGTAGCAGTTTCATTAGAATCGAATAACTGGAAGGGCCACTGTATTCTTATCATTTTTTGGTTTTTTGAGATTTTCTCGAAATCGTATATAACTATTTTTTTAATTCTATAATCAAGTTTTTTATTTTCCGCACATGAGACGTCTAAAATTTGGTAAAAACTAATCACCGGAAGTGCCACTTTATTCTTAGGATTTTGAGGTTTTTTTGCGATTCACTGGATCATGTTTCCAACAATTTTTTTGTTTTGGAACTTGCTATGTTTCTTATATTTTTGATATGATTTTCCGTGAACTTAGAGCTTTTCCTGAAAAAATGCGTTGAAGCGAGTTATTAGGGACAATCTCTGGGGTTAAGCGTGGTTTTGCGTGTCCTGTAACTTAATGGGTGTCCGTTTTCAAAATAAACGTAAATAATAATTTAATCATTTGTGGACACTATTTCCATATCTGTATGAGGAACTGAAAGTCGTGTGTTGTCTCACACCAGATATTTTTTACATCAATTTCTGGTAGCTATCTTTTGTCAGGTTTTGTAGGCGTCCCGCTCCAATATTTAAATTTACCGCCGTATGTTTACGGTAAATGCGTGGTTGCTAGGACTCCGAGGACAGATAGACTCTTCCGGAACAAAAAAACAAGATAGACGGTTTTTTTCGGTGGCGAATAAATTAAGAAAACAAAGTCACAGTTGTAAGCGATTTTATTCCTGTGGATTAGGAATGTGAATAATTTGTAATTACTCGTCGTAATACCACCGCGATGTGGCATTAAAACACGCGTAGATCGTACGTTATAGAAATCGGTCGTGTATTAGTGACTTTGGAAGTTTCCGGGGTGAGTGCGAGAATTCAGCGTGAGTAAGAGTGCCGCAATGCGCGGTCCCTGAGAAACCAAGTAATGGGTTTCGAGGGAACTACATGCCTTTTCCACCCCGTTCGCCGCTTCATAGGACATGTGAATCCACTTGTGAAGCAGGAACGTATAAGATTCCCGGACGACGATTATGGCGCGTTTGGGCAAAACAAAGGTACTTATTGTTACATTCCTGGGGCTGATTGGGTATGTTAAAGTGTATCGGCGGGAATCCGGTGTAATTCATAGTCCCGGCTGTCGAATACTGTAGAGCCCCGATTAAACCATTCTCGTTTTGAGGGGAGCTTGTCAGAACATAATTCCTGTTCGAACTATTGATGCATACCATTATTTATTGTGAATGTAATATTTAGATAGTAATTTCATTTCATAGTAGATTGGTCAGACTTCCTCGTAACTCTTGAATTCGGCCGCATTCAAGAGCCGTAGAGGTTTGATTTTAACACCGTGGGTCCTTTTTTTTTGTTTTTTTGTATGCTGAATATGTCATTTCTTTAGGTATATCTAAATAGCTATTCCTCGATTGGACTTTCATTTCAAATTTAGAATAAGTTAAATGTGATTATTTTGTATTTCAGGGCATATGTGTTTGCCACTCTAGCCACGATCTTAATTCATATTGATATTTGGGGCCTAGGTAAGAGGCAAGTTAGTGATAGCGCATTGATAGGCCGCGGAACCGTTTTTCTCTGTACCAAAGGACAGTTCGACTCATTATACAACCAACAAGGAGCAGTCCCCCCCAAATTTCAAACCTTTTTTTTGCACGTAATTTCAGCTGTTTAGAGCGTGGGCGTGTTAGTGGAATCTGTTACGGACCCCCTCCTCCAACGAGCTAGTGGAACACCAGCATGGTCGTCGGACGCAACACCAGCTGAGCTTGTGACACTTTATTCGGTAAATGGAGATTTAGTTGTATTTTCCTTGTCTTACGTTAATACAATTTATCACGTATGTTTTCTTGCACTTGATGTAATAATGTTTAACTTAAAGTTGTCTAATCTTACGCAATATATTGTAACTTTTAGCAATAAGCTAAAATTCAGTTTTACAGGATTTGGTATTCACTTAATATTTGATTGAGTGAGCTACTCTTTATGTGACACTTAAATATATCTTGTATTTAATATTTACATCCTTAACTAATCTATTTAATTTCACTCCACGCAACCATTGATATGTAAAATTATTATTTTTGCAACGTCTTAATTAATTTTTTCACTTGTTAACAGAAAAACGCGTAGAACTGGGTCAATTCTTTTATTCGTGTATTTTTGTTATACACCTAGATTCACAGCTAGCGTTAGAACCTTAAAAAATTAAGTAAGTTAAATATAAATAAATCGTACTGGAATAGTAAAAAATTTAGATTTAGTTTTTTAAGTTAGTTTTGTGCTTAGACCATCTAGTAGATATTTTGTATATTTGAATTTATTTTTTGATTTAATTAAGTTTTAGGTGGGAGGTAAATCGTTTTGTACCAAATTGTAGAAATGAAGTAAATATATTTCATATAAAATGGGAAATGAAATAAATAAATATTACAAAACGAAGCGAGCACTAACCTGGTACCACATCTAAGCCGCCTGGGGCAGTCCCTAATTATTTATTTTTATTAGTTAGAGAAGAATATAACAAATATCGCCCATCTACCTCCCGCGCCCCCCAGGTGCGCTACTGCATCTAAGTAATTATAAACAACAAAATCGATATCTTAAAGAAACTCTCCTTCCACAATAAATATAAGTAGGATTTTAACTTGGTTTTTATATTTTAGTTCAACAAAATAGGTGGCATTTTTGTAACAGTTAAGGTAATTTTTAGACATTGAAAAAAATTTGTTAAACTTCAATTTCAAACTTTAAAGATTTTTTGACAATTTATGCATTGACTGAATAGATATATTTTATGTATTTTTAGACCTAGCAAAATATGTGAAGAATCATATATCGCTACGCAACTAATGTAGAAATTTAAATCTATACCATTCTTGAAAAGATTCTTATCGAACTATCCCATTAAGGAATGAAAACCTATCGAATAAAAATCAATCAACCACATTAAATTTTCTTTATTAATACCAGCAACAATTTAAATATTTTTTTAGGAAACGCTTTGCAGCACAATAATTAATTTCTTGTAAAGCAGCAACTTGAAATGCATTTTATTGACATAATTATATTTAAAGGTATTAAAGCAACTCCTGATATAATTTTGATACAATAATTATGACGTTTAGTTAATTAAGGTTAATTAGAATGTAACTACATATTGCTTGGCGATTTTCTTATTCCGGTTTATGGTATATGAAATCTAATTGGTCAGTTCTTCACTACAAGTTAATATTTTTGTTTAATTTAGCAAAACCAATTTATTGTACCATTTATGTATTTTATGTAGATTTATTTTGGCTTATGTATGTGTATCAAGTTTATCCCTTGTTTTATTTATTTAGACATTGATGAGCCACGTAACATATATTTTATACTCTCTATATGCAAGGGATTCTTCAATGGTCTCATATTAAATCTCAAGTACTAATTTAAATGACTCGCTAGTGTGAAATAAATACAACTAATCTTAGAACTTATTATTTGTACAGGGACAGTTAATTTCCTTTGTTAGCCAAATACTGAAGTATGTTCATTTCTCGGATTTTGATGTCAAGTAATTTTCATGTAAATTTATTACTCAATCAGGTGTATTTAGTGGTAGTTAACAGAACTTCAACTTATCAGCTGATATAACGAGTTATGTCGACTGGTAGGTACTATTGATAACTAATTTTAATTTATTTAGCATCAAGAGCTGTTACGATAACTAGTGTGTTTCCATTCCTGTTGCTTTCCCAAACTTGGCTAGAACTGGGGGTTCCCGAATTATTTGTGATTATGAGTTAAACATGGTATGTTGAATGTCATAGTAATCTTTACTAACACCTGACTGCATTTTATAGTCTGGATGAGCGTTGTTCATTTGATTTTGCGTAAATCCATTTAACACTTTTCAATCTAAGTTTATTAAAAGTAAACGTTAGGAATATGTTCATCAACAAGTTAAAAGCAAGACCGTGGTGCCTATTATAAAATTGGAATTTAAGATGAATTGATATTCAAGAAAACTTTCTAACTTAACGTTTTAATTTTATTTGATGAAATATCGTGTTATAGATAGAAAGTTCACATGTTTATTTTAAAGAATATGACGAAACAAGAAAATCAGATCTAGAAAATCCATACTTATCATTTCAACGGTTTATCTTAAGTATAAATACGCAAATAATTTTCAAAGCATCATGGTAATGCTTTAATAGTCACTTACGGACCATTTACATGGTGTTTTTCCTGTTATGAGCATCTAGATCGATCTTCAAATTTTTTTTAATGTAATTATAATCAAATACGGATCACCTGAACATCTTTTCTCTAGTATGAATACTTAAATGTTAGTTCAACTTGACTGGTAACGATACCATAATTTCATATAGAATTTCTCTTGGTAACTTGTGAACTACTCTGAAGTTGCTGGGTTCAAACAAGATTAATGTTGATGAATTTTTCAACGTAGAAAAATTTAAAAAACGTGCCTTCTTCTCGGATAAGGAAATAAAATCGTAAGGTTTAGCACGTTAAAACTTCCTGTAGGCAGAGGAACTCTTTTACATTCCATAAAATATTAGTAGGCATGGTGAAATCAGCATGGAGGTTGGAGCCAAGAGGGCCAAAATGATTT
Organism: Phrixothrix hirtus; assembly: GCA_024586415.1. Taxonomy (NCBI): domain Eukaryota; kingdom Metazoa; phylum Arthropoda; class Insecta; order Coleoptera; family Phengodidae; genus Phrixothrix; species Phrixothrix hirtus. The sequence continues at coordinate 6,211 of JAHWXV010103131.1, forward strand.
CCGCCTCCCGATGTCTCGGCTAAAAACCAAAACGAAGATAATGTATAATTATATGTTAATAAATACAATTTTCGAAATAAGAGTGGTTATTTAATTTTGAAAGCTAGACTCTTACTTTCAATATAAATATTACGAAACTTTAAATTGTGAATATGCTTTTTTATTAATACTTTTACTTTCGAAAATAGCATAACTGTTGCAGCATTTTCATATTCGTCATAGCTTCGAAATTTTGTATATTTTCAAATAGTAGAATGTATGCAATCTTTAACTTTGGCGTGTTTTTTTGCTTTTATACGTCATTAAAAAGAACTATCTCGCAAAATTGTATATAATATTAATTATATGCATATTTCCAGTTATTCAAAGTATTACAAAAAGAATTACTTTGTAAGGTGAAGTGTAATTTAATTTAAATCAACGAATATCAAGAACTTACTCGAAATAATGGTTAATGCGTTAAATCTTAATTCGAAGATACCGGGATTAAAACGAAATTAATTTCCAAATTGACCAGTGGTGCAAATTGCCCATCTTACATGAAACTAATTTTCTTGTTAGTAGTTTAACTAATTTATATATCACATGTAGCAGACAGGTTTTTCATGTTGCGTGTCGAAAAGGATTTATTTTGCTACTATATGAATTATTTTATCTTCGCCACTGTCAAAAAATGTGAGTTGACATTATATCATAGTTGGAGTAGAAATTGAAGACATAGAAATTTCTTAAAAGAAACGGACTCTAGTAATAGGAATATGAAGAATTGTTATACTACTACATAAAATAGTCTAAACAAAGATTATGGTTAAATTTATAAAACCTTATATGCAATTTCGATTCTTATTGAATTACGATATAGAAACATCTATTATAATTTAATTTTTGGAAAACCATTTGTATAAAATAAAAGTTAAATATTTAAAGTAGTGGAATTTAAATTAATAACAACTGCGAATAAGTAATGACAGTAGACAATAATGTAGAGAAACAGAGAATTAAACTTTATTTCAAACAATAAACAAATGTCCTGGGAAATCAAATGAAAACGAACATGTTCCAATCAATATCAATTACAGTAATCTGTATCAAATTACCTGATACTTTATTGCATTATTAACCCTTTCTGGAATATATAATGAACATATATCACGTAAAAATTCAGTTGAACGATATAATTTCTAGGTTTATTAATCTATTGTATACAATACAAGATTTTTATTTAAATAATGACGGTAAACATTTCTTGCATTCTTTTATTTCTATTATTGAATTACTATTGATTAATAAAAAAATTGAACAATCTCGTAGTATACCACTAATTTTTTCAACAAATAGTTTAGAAAATTGAATTGATTTTTAATATCTTACATTTTTAAGTAAGTATAATTTGACCAAAAATTTGGATTTTAGGTATAAAATTATTTTTAGTGGCGTTAACACTATTCAATTTAACTTTATTTACTAACTGCTTTTTAATACGAATGGGAGTCGACGTTAAAATGCCCACATAAACTCTAAAATTTATAAAAATATGCTGAATTACATATTCATAAATATGAACCTATTTAAATTTGCAAGACTAATATTGAACACAATTATTTTTAATTTTTTTAAGTTTTTATACTTGTATAAAAATTAGTCCGCAATCGATCTCAAGAACTTCGAAAAAGGAATACCTATAAATACGAATTCAAATAGTTCTAAGTTAGAAGGCGTTGTAGGTTAATAAAAAACATTTTCCAGAAAACCATATTTTATAGTTTTGCGATAATTGGAAAATATTATAGTGGATCGTGATCTGTTATAAATAATGCTTGCTTACAAATCTGCAACAAGGGCAGCGCCACCGGGGATTATAAAACACCTTTTCGTAAAAATAATTTACATAGAGCTTTTAAAACACCAATTGGATATTCAATAAAAGCCTCAGAACTATCTAACAAGGTTACTCTCGTTTCGTACTTGCTGGATGTACGGTTTGCGACAGTATTGAAATAATGCGTTCTCAAACATGTCTGAACTTCTTGATTGTTATCCATCGAATTTTTTTAATATTGTTAAACTAAGTCACATTAAATATAAAATTATGTGGGTCGGATAATTGGTACAAAAGTAGGCATTCTTACACACCACAGCTGATGTATTCAATTAGATTCCAATACATGGTTTTGGGGCTGTCCTAAGGCAATTATACATGATCAGTCAGGGTTTGCCAATTCATGTAGTTACTTAGCAATGTTTCTAAATTTTTGATTTAATTTCGTCCCTATTGATAGAAGTTACCATCGTTTTTACATTTAACTGTTCACTTACAAAACATTAATTTTAGTTACTTTCACACTATATGCAGCTTTTAGGTCACTGACTACATATAATGTTCCTAGTTATGCATTTAGAGTTACCTTGGAGTACGCCCCACTCATGATAGATTTAACTAGATTCGCAACAATGGTCCGTGGTTTTTCGAAAACTATTTTACGCGCATAAACAGCTTTTGCCCATTTCATGTAAGTATTTGGGATATTCTTGAATTTTTAGTACAAACGTCTTTTTCCAGTACGAAACTGATTTTCGCCTTTGCATACAGGGTGTAAAGAAAATTGTGTACGTTCTAAAATAGAGCAGAAAGGATGGTACAACTTTTTTCGCCATTTCCAATATTAGCAAGGTATTGTCACTTAAAACTATTGCATTCTGGCAGTCTTGCATTGAAACTATTTTGATCGTACTGTTAATATCCTGCAATGAGAGAAGAGCTATTCTTGGCGTTCCCGCAGAACTGGTTCTTTAGAATCAGAAATTATTGAGATTATTAAGGGTTTAAGCGGCAATCAGAACCCATGTTAAGTATTTTACGAAGGTCATTGTCGTGAATGACATTCATTCTTAACTACGATCAATCGTAAAATCGAAGACATCAAATTTGATTTGTGTAGAAGTTTATATTTTGAAAAGTAATTGACTTTATCACAATGAGAGGAAAGGTAATTAACTAGCCGATAAACTTAACTTTGAATTGGAAAACCGTACGTTTTAATTAATAAAGGACACTATTTCCTACAATACAACGATTAAATTTAAATAGCAATTACACTATAATATACTAAATAGTGTAATTTTTCTTTTCTTTTACCCACTATACGAAATATAGCTAGAAGAGAAAGCACCGTTTTCGTTCACAATTTTTGAGATCGGACCCTCTAAAAATTTTTTTTATTTCGAGATTTTCTTAAAATCGGTTGTAGCGATTTTTTTAAACATTCCATATTTCTTTGTCATTTAATGCCTTCTTGTGTAAAAAATTTTTCGTAAATCGGATTACCGAAAGTACCCTTACCGGTAATTCTGAATAAAATAACTATGATGCGAAAGGTCCTAGCTTCATAAGAATTTATATTTGAGGTCGCACCTACCGTTGTTTGCAAAATCTAGAGTTTAGTTAGAATCATACAATCGGAAGTACCGCTTTACTTCTATCATTTTTAGATAATTCAGGAATTCTTAGTTTATCGTGATTTTCTTGAAATCGGTTCTAGCGGTTGTTTTTAAACTTAGTATGTCTCTTAACTATTTAATTCCATTTTATATGAACTAAGCCATTTCTTTAATAAGTTTCTGATAATAAAATAATCGGAAGTTCTTAGAGTATTTTTATATTTAAGTTTAATATCTTCTAACTTGCGGCGACAAGAATTTAATTAAAATGGAATAAGCGAATGTGCCAATTTATTCTTGTGATGATTGCGATTAGGGTAACGCCCTAAATACGATGTCGCCGCCTTCCTTGGATTTCGTAAGCACTCATCGTAAATTAATAACATATCAACTCTTTCACCAAAATTCATAGCAAAGTCAATAAATAATTATTTATTACAACTTCAATGATATTTAATAAACATATGTTTTTAGTGTACACCAACAAGCTAACTAGCATATGTAACATTTTTGCAAAATATTAATTAATCTATTTTTAAGACAGCTTCATTGGATATTAATATATTTTTATTCATATCGCTGTAATCAGAAAAAAAATCCCTTTCTAATGAGTAACAAAGAAATGTAGCATTCTATTTAAAAAAAAATGAAATAAAGTTTATTTCCGGTTAAATCTGAAATCAAAAGAGGCGTTTAACATCATTATAGAACCATACCTGATACAGAAACAAATTCATATCATTTGCATTCCTAAAATAAATAATCACTGAGATATTATCTGTGCAATGTCAGAGACCCTGTATATATATATATATATATATAATACCACGAAATCTAGCTCAGTAGCAAAG
>JAHWXV010103166.1:0-12498 GCA_024586415.1 Phrixothrix hirtus
ATTTAAAAGAACAGCCTTTCTGTATAAAATTGTAACGGGTTGAAAGGTAAGTATTACATGACAATTCCAAAAGTCGCAAGTCCTGGATACGTTTGGATGAACCGTCAACATCTACTGCTGAACAGAATATTCACGGGAAAAAGTGCTACTGCGTATTTGATGGGATTTAAAAGGCGTTATTCATTAAAAGTGCTTAAACCAGGCAAAAATCTTACTTGTGAGTGTTACCAGCAGCATATTGAGCGACGTTCATTAGCAAAAATAACTCTTTATCGGCAATAAAATGTCTGATTCCTCTGTACGGCTTATTTCCCAGGTGTATCTCCATTAGATTATCATCTCTTTCAACCGTTGCAACATCAGCTGATTGATTTCTAATTCAAATCTCCCGAAGACAGGACAGAGGATTCGCCAGTTGTCTGAAAAGTTGCAAAAACGTTCGCAAATAATGGAGGATATATAATTCATTTTTGGAAAGTAAGATACATCAGTGCGACGGGTGTTGCAAGTACAAAACCTACTCGGCGCCGGTGCCGCAACGGCGAAATTAGGCCATCATTGAAGTGGGTTATCGTTTTGCAATAGGTATTATAATAGGTATTTATCATTCTAGGTTACGATATAGAATGCCAGCAGCTTTTTAAAACTAAGCAAATTGATATGATAGCATGACAATGTTCCTAAACTGTGGAAATGTACTCTTGTTTTAAAAAAGTCACAATTATCTATCTTTTTCTGAAAAGTTTTAAAACACCTTGTATAAACAGCATCAAATAGATGCAATTTTAATAAATAAACCAAAGGACGTAAGAAAACAATCCAAAAGTGACAAAGTGCTCAAAGCAATAAAGAAAATATAATGTATAACTACTTTCCAATGCCACAAAATTATACTTCTAAAAGGGTCAATATTACAAATCTAATTAAGGAAGCGGCAGAAAAGTTTTGCTTAAAAGATCAGATAAATAGCGTGACATAGAGAAAGAAATATAGAATTACATTTAAAATTCCAAATTTGTACAAAAGATATTTATCTGAAGGGACAGGATTTTCTTATTTGTTGTTTGACATAGCTAACCCATGCCATTTTATAGATAAGTTTATTTATAAATACAATAAAATCCTTATGTTTATAATGGCCAAATTTTGTGATCTATAGGTAGATTTAAAACCGATAATAGGTCAAATGTTTTGAAATCGAAATCACAAATTGAAAAAGGCATTCTTAATGATACAATTACGCAACCGTTTAGTTGACGCGCTAAATTTTAAACTCTCTCTTTTAATTTAATTCAAAATGGCCCTCCTATGAGAATGTAACTAAGTTTTATGGTATTTATTTGTGCACATTTTAATGTATTTGCCTGAGCTTTCAATTTTAAAATTTTATTATTTCAAATTGATTTTTTGTGAAGAATGTAATAAAACTCACATTAATAATTTAACGCTAAACGAAAATTGACATTTGTTTTTGATAACTTTATATTCCTATTTTATCTAAATTATTTATTAAATGGAATGTATAAATTTGAAATTATTTTACTAATGGAAAAAATATTGTTTGCAATTTGTCAATAATTAAAAACGTTAGGGAGGTCTAGTTTAATCAAATCATTCTAGAAGGAAATTATCTAATTACTTCGTAATTACGACTCTGTAATTTATTTCTCTGCAAAGCTTTAAATTTTCTTTATACAATTTCAAGATAATTCTATTAATCTTTAATTTAAAAATTAATAAAGCAGATGTCCTTTTAAAGTATACAGTTCGTAATTTTAAATTTTTTAGCTTAATAAAGCTTTAATTTAGCAATATTATCAATATTAAAAAACATTAGCAATTTCCGAATGTATAAAACTAAAAAATTTTAGTTTGAAAAGTTTTTAAACTTTGCAAATAAAATAATTTAATAACGCATCAGCAAGAAACAAAAAGCACTTACCTAAAGCATTTGTTGTAATAAGGCAAAAGGCATAAACAACCAAATACGTTTGCATTGCACCTGCAAAATTAAAGTAATATATAATATTCTCTTCAACTTGCTTTTACTTAGTTCGAATTGAAAGTGTGAGGGAAAATACAACCAACCCTTATCTATGTTAATATTTCACGCATGCGTTGTTTTGTATTTTTATTTTATTTCTTTATAACAAAAATGATGGGATGCCTTTAATTTTATTGTAATCTGTATTATTAATTTAGTATAAAAGGTGCATAGTGGTTATTTATTTAAAAAAATACATAACCTAAATAGTGTTAAAATTACGTATCAAGTGAAAGCATTGCACTTACAATTAAATGTAAGGCACTTTATTGTGGAGAAAATTGTAGAATAGTGCACTTGAAAATAATGTTTTATTAATCGGATTTATAAAAATAGTTTTTTACTTTAAATATTCTGTTGTCAAAAATATATTTGGTTGACTTTAATAATACAGTGCCATCTATTGTGATTGTACATAACTGCAAAATAATAATACGATTTTTATCTAAAGATTGTAAACACAAATAATTTTCTTTAAATTTTATTTCAATCATAGAGTATGACATAGATATATAAAGGATACTCAAATCAAAAGTGATGACAATTTTGTTAGCAGCATGCGATTGTGGGGGAACCTAACAATGTGTTCTGTGAAACGAATTACAAGTATAGATACAAACCTTTCTATTATAGATTTCATTCTTGGAATCAATAAAGCATTTGAAGATAATTTTATCGGCAGCGATTTTTGCCCTAAATTGGCGCTAATTTCAAGTTAATTTAATGTTCAAAAGATTAAAAATTATATAAAAAAATATAAATTACAGATTTGGGTAGAAATATGGAAACATAATGAATATGTTAAATATGTTACATAAAACAGGATTAACAGACATATTAATTATGATAAACTAAAAAATTTATGTTTTGAGTATTAAAATGAAATATACAGTGTATAAAGCGATGGGGTATACAAGAGGGAAAACTATTTTAATATTGATTTATGAAAAAAGTATTCTTCATAATATTTTTTGCTTGCTTTGAAACGTAAAATTAATGACTCGAAAATCTAAAATTTATTTATAGTAACCTGTAAAATAACAAACAAGAAAATAAAAAACTATTTTATTTATTATAAACTATCATTCTACATAATTTCCTCCGTTTTCTGCACACTTTTCTGCTCTATTTCTGAATTCCATATAAACCTTCCCCAAAGTTTCCAAGTTAATATCTCTAACTGCTGCAGTTATTCATTGTTTTAATATTTCCACATTGTTTCCTAAAGGTTCTTGGTATACCTTTTGTTTAAGATATCCCCAGAGGAAGAAATTCATGGGAGATAAATTTGGTGATCTGACCAAAACGTCCAATCCATTTCCCAAGAAATTGCTGATCTAACCTTGTGCAAATTAATAAAGTTCTGTGAGTTGGACATCCATCTTGTTAATAAATGTTCTCCAAGTTTGTAGCATTCTTAAATAACTATGTTGATTCAAATTTTCATCAAAAAAGTAGGGCCCAATAATTTCATTAATTAACATTCCACACCAAACATTAACTTTTAATTTTTTTTTTGATTTTAAAATTGGGACTGTGTACCATGCCCAAAATCTGCAATTTTGTGAAGACACAACACCGTTTGTAGAAAAGGTACATTCATCAGACAACAATATGCTTTTATGAAATATTTTATTTCAATAAGGTTCTCCCTAATTCATAAGCATAAGTCCACTCTCAAAGCATAATCTTGATTTTCAAGGGTATGCCGAAATTTTAAGAACCATTTTTGTTACAGGTACATCTGGATACTTTTGATGAAACAAATTAATTGCATACTGATATGATACATCACCGATACCGTAACATTTAACCAAATAAATTCTTTGCTATAACATTAACATTTTTGCAATGTCAGTTTGACAGCAATTAACGTTGTGTGTGTATGAGGAAAACAATTTATCATCGCTATCTTAATTAGAATGTAGTATGATAACTTAGAATCAATATTAAAAACGTTTTTGTATTATCTATTTCCATCTTGTATATACCATCTCTTTACGCATGTAGATTATGTAGAATGACAGTTTATAATGAATAAAATGGTTTTTTATTTTCTAGTTTGTTATTTTACAGGTTACTATAAATAAATCTTAGATTTTCGAATCATTAATTTTACTTTTCAAAGCAAGCAAAAAATATTATGAAGAATACATTTTTTTCATAAATCAATATTAAAATAGTTTCCTACTTGTATACCCCATCGCTTTATACACTGTATACAAAAATGGGTAAAAATAAATAATACAAGCAAATTACAAGAAATTAGGTTTATAAAGTGTATATAGATTGTACTTTGGAATCTTGAAGCCTTTTCCAATATTAATGCAAATATAAATGAATGAAGACTATGGATGTTTATTTGATTCCAATATTAGAATACATGTTTCAAGATCACCAAAATCTTTGGATTATAGAATAGAACAATTTGTTAACATTGGGAAAGGTTTTAAGCTTCCGAAATACAACCTTGCATTTTATAAACTTCCCAATTTTAAGCTCGCAATGGAACAATCTTTATTATAATAAAAATTGATCATAACAACTGTGTTGGTAATTTACCTGTAATTACAACTTGCTTTTGAATGTATACAAATTTATCTTGGGTTAAATTATATCCTTTAATGAGGACAATACTTTCTTTGCCTGTCAAGGCATAACATATTTAGATACTCCCGAACACATTATTCACAACTAATCAAATGTTCTAATTGTCAGTTTATTTGTGACCGAGATATAAGAATGTGGAAATTTCTTTAACATCATGGTCACATGGTCACTACGAATTATTAGAATTTAGATAAACCTAGAGGTATTTCAAACCTGAATACTGATTTCTAATTTTCATTCTTTGTTTAAATTAATCTATTAAGCAATTTATTGTAGCACCAGTGAACCCCAATATTAGACTTCTAATTCAAGTAAGTGATGTTTTGCCCTAAGAATATGAATATTACAACATGTCAAGTAATATCTGTAAAATAATCATAAACTTTTCATTGAAAGAGTATATAATATTTAATAAATTTTAGTTAATAAAATATATAAAAATATGAACACAACAGAACTTTAAACTAAATTGTAAACAGAAAATAAAATTATAGAACTATAAATGTTTATAAATATGTACATATCACTTTTCACTGTTCTTAATGATGCTCGCTTGATCAAAGATGGTGACAGTGAATGGTGATGGCGATCGTGAACATGAAAATAAAATATTTAATTAACGATGTTTTAGTATTTTTGATTTTTTTCATATTTGTTATATTATTGGAAATGTGTTCCCTTTTAATGTCATCAAAATATTTCAAATAATTGAAATGACTGACTCTAATAATTTTAAGAACTTCATCTCAATGGAGGTTTCAACTAAAAAATGAAAATCAACTTGTTTACCAATAGGGGAAGGCTGGAAATAGTGGATACCTTCAGATTTGTTTTGATATTATAGAGAAGTTATAGGAAGGAGAAATAAAACAAATACCCTTAATCAGTCTCTGTTTATTAAACTTTGAAAAAAAATGAACACCAGTTCTTAATTTTAAAGTATTTGAGAACTACAAAATAAAAAGTCAAGATTTCTGAGCAAAGTTGATTTGGTCCTAGGGCAAAGTGGATAAGTAATGAAGTTGCACAAAAATCAATTTATCTCGAAACTAATTCTATTAAATTTTAATCAACATGTAGTAAAATACTTTTAATTAGGAATACAGTTATCACAAATAAACATTTCACTGCCTTCAAAAGCTGTACAATCTTCATGACACTATTGAAGGCATGCATCACAGCAAATCCAATTTTCAGTTGGCTCACCATCTTGTTCAATATACATTTCTTCACAAAATAGACGAGGTATTTTCAAATTTTTAAATTTTCTTCTTGGATTTAGCTTCTTTATCAGTTTTTTTGGGTTTTTTACCAGTAGAACCTGATTTGGATGTAGTGGGAGGTATTCACTTTTCTCGATTCACTTTGCCCACTGGGACCATTTACAAGCATAACCTATTTAAAAAACAACCCGTTGCTTTGATTTTCAACAAATGGACTGTAAATGGAAGCTAACTTAAACATATAATATATGTTTCGGAAAGCAGAATTCCAGAAAAATAAAATGATATGATAACAGATAAAACACTCACCTCTCAAAATCAAAAATTTTTCTCTGAAAACACAATTTGCGGCATCAAGAATTAGGTGCGAAGAGACCAGCTTCCGAAATGTATTCCGATCACTAAGCGAAGATGCCTGAGCATTGTATAGGCACGTGATGCTTCACAAACAAATAATTTGGATGTGATGGGGAGTATTCGCTTTGCCTGGGGTTTTCACTTTGCCCGGCCTTTTCCTAACTTCAATAATTTTATTTCTAATTTGAAGAACATATTCAAATTTCTATAAACAAAAACCTGATATGTCATAAATGAACTAACATGAATAGAAACAAATAAGTTACATAATGAAGAGATTTCTAGATCATTAAATTCTTTAGTATGTGAAAATATGATGAGGTTCCATAGTTGAAGAACTCAAAACAATCTAATAATTTAATTTTTTTAGTAAGAAAACCACAAATATAAGAAACTGATTGGAAACCATACAAATCTAAAGATTCCAAAAGAGCTGTAAAATGAAGTGAATTAAGCTCATTCTTGTCATATGAAAGTGCATTTCTTATAATTTATCCTTTGCATGACGAGTTTATTTTTTAACCATGAAATTGTACTCAAAAAGAATTATTTGCTCTACTGTGTTTTATTTTCCAAGGAACCAGTACTACCAGATAAGTCGATACCACCTTCATTCTTTTTACTGGAATACTATTATTGGAACACGATGTTCTTTTGTATCCTAATTTGACCCTGTGACTTTGACCATCAGAAAACGACTGAAGAATATCATCATTACCACTACAGTGAATTTTGGAGATCAATGGATCTATGGGAATTTGATTATAAGACGTTTGACAAACAGTCTCATTTTGATTAAAATGAACTTCAGAATTCAGTTGTAAAGTGGGGTTATCCAAACAATTGTTAAAAATTGTTGGAACAATAGAATTCCTTTGTAAAAAATTACAACGTACAGTGACGGAAAAAACTATTCATGCAGTACAGAAAATGATAGATTTTAATTAATTTTGCAATGTATAATACAAAAGGCACATTTCTAATAACACTTATAGATATCTTAGAAAAGCATTAATCAACTAAAATAAACATTATTGAAAAATAAAATATCAGTTACAAAATAATTAGCATAAATGTCACGCATAGGTAAAGTATGCAGGAAAAACATATTCATACACTTCACAGAATGGCTGTAAATAAATCTACATATACACATCATATAAATTTGGGAAAGTCCCTATTGATGCACATAAGTATATATCAATTACTAAAAAATATTTATCAGTACTTGTGGTAAAGTGGTCATTAAAAAAATGGCGAAAAAGTGTGAAACAACAATGGAAGAAAAAAACATAATTATTAAATTATATAAAGAAGGAAAATTGTTGTGGAAAATAGCATCAGTGGTGGGTAGAAATCATGCTACAAGTTTAAAAACACTCAAACTGTGGCAAATCAGCATCGTTCAGGTAGACCTTAAATCAAATCAAATCAAGCAAAATCTGTTTGAAAATTCTACAAAAATTGCACAGAGACTTCAAGTAATTACTGGAACAAATGTTATGCCAAAAACAATTAGAAATAAGTTACACGAAGCAGGGCTAAACGCCCGAACAGCAAGACACAAACCATTTCTCTCAAAGATCAATATAAACAAATGGGTGCAATTTGCTAAAATCCATAGAAATCAGCCTCAAGAATTTTGGAATCAGGTAATATTTTCAGATGAGGGTAAATTTAATGTGTGGGGGTCGAATGGCTATAGACTTGCATGGAGAAAATCGGGAGAAGCATTGAAATCCAAGAATTTCGTACCTACAGTAAAAGGGAAAGGTGGTAATATCATATTTTGGGGTTGTATGGCGGCATCTGAAGTAGGTAATTTGGTAATAATTGATGGCATTATGAATAAATTTAAATATTTATCTATTCTACAACAAAATTTAAAACAAAGTACCCAAAAATTAGGCCTTCGGGATCGTTATCATTTTCAACACAATGATGATCCTAAACATACATCATATGTAGTTAGAGAGTGGTTAATGTACAACATGTCCCACTGTCTTAAAACACCACCCCAATCCCCTGACTTAAACCCTATTGAAAATTTATGGGACTATCTTGATCATCGTTTGAGAAAACATTATATTTCTAATAAACAACCTTTACAACACTTCTTAATACAGGAATGGGCAAAAATTGAACTGCAAGTAACAAAAATTCTAGTGTTGTTGATGCCCAGACAGCTACAATCGGTATTAACGGCCAAAAGCAGTCCAACAAAATATTAATCTAGGTTTTGTACAGCCATTCTGTGAAGTGTATGAATACTTTTTTCCTGCATACTTTACCTATGTATGACATTTATGCTGATTATTTTGTACCTAATATTTTATTTTTCAATAATGTATGTTTTAGTTGATTAATGCTTTTTTAAGATATCTATAAGTGTTATTAGAAATGTGCATGAATATTTTTTCCGTCACTTATTTGTAAAACAATTTAAAAACAAATTCAAAAATCAGAATTTATGAAAATGAAAATAATAAATTTTTGAAATATCGACCCAACCCATGCATCGTGCTGAACTGTTTTTTGGAAATTTAAAAAAAATGTTTATTAAAATTACCGACACTTACTTTTACAGTTAGGCACTGCATATTTTCACACCTTCAACTTCACGGCATGCTCTTTAATTTTTTAGTAAATGCTCTTCAAACTTGCAGCAACACGCTTTGTATCACAAGATCAATTTGCAATAAGAGGCAAGTTTCTTAATTCATCATAGATGCAGCAGTGAAACCGCTGACGTACCTTGGATTATTTTGATTTGTGGCATATTTAGAAACCCAACTGATGCAACCTTGATGTAATAGATATAAGAAACAAAGTTTTTTGCTGTCAAATCATAAAATATAAGTATGAACGGGATAGATATGGACATATTTGACACAGGTGAAGATGAACATTTTTGTTGAAGAATTAATATTAATAAGCAAGAATAACTGAAAAGTTATGTTTTAATTCACTAGCCCTCAGCCCTATCCATGTGAAACATCAAATTTGAAAGTAGTAGTAGTAGTTTATTTGTTTAGTGACTCAAAGAGCATAAAACATTGTATTAAGATAGTTAAAATATAAAATATACAATCTATACATAAAAAACATTTTATTAAAATTTTGTCATTTTAAAAATTATTTAAAATAAGATGTGCATGTTTTTATGGTCAATTTCAAAGCCAAAGCTGATTTTGATTATTGTTGAAGAATTCTTACAAGGAATAGATGGCAATTCCCTTCATTTTATTTATTTTTTTTGAATTTGTAAAAACTCAAGCTTTTCATGTTTGGTGGTAGGACATTGTGTATTTTGGTTGCTTGAGTATCGAACTGTCTTTGGATGGTGGGTCTTGGGTTCTCAGATGTAATAGTGGTCTTGACGAGTGTTATATGCATGAGTGTGTTGCTTGTCAATTATAGTGTTCAACTTTTTGTGTATGTATAAAAAAAACACTGAGTGATGTACAGTTCTGCCAAGTTGATGGAGTAGGTGAGCTCACCATAAATCCATCAGATAATTTAGAAATGATTTTGGTAACACATCAAAGTTTCACCTGTTAAATTAGAAACATTTGTGATGCAATCTAATGCATCAGATGCTGCATCTGTTGAATGAAGAAACTTGTCTATATGGCATTAGGCATTATTATTGTAGCCGCTAATTACGGTTTCTGTTCACAGCGCAACACCTCAGGGGTTTTGAACTAACATTGTCAATTCCACTTTTGCCTATCCAATTAAAACAATCTCCACACAGAACATCTCCCTTATTTTATTTACAGAGTAAGCTAAGCTATTAAAACTGAGGGCCGATTTTACCTACCATTTCTTAATATTTAGGAATTACTCAATTGTTTTAGGTATTTCCTAATGTAAATTTTAATTTCTTTAATTTAATTACTAAGAAATTCTTAAATGTTCTAAAAAATACCTAACTATAAGACTTAATTTTCCAATGTCTTAAAATTTTAGGCAATGCTTAACTCGAATGTCTAACTAAAGTCAATTAAAGTAATATGCAAACTGTGAGATTTATTGAAAATCTCAAGAGATTTGATTCATCTGATTCTGAAGATGAAATAAGATACCCATGGGTTATAATGAACAGGCAAGATTATTTTCTATCATTTAATGATTATAATTTTTTTGCCGATTATGCATCACAAAAGAAACTGCTTTGCAAGTATTAAGAATGATTGAAGATCAACTGGAGTTTGTAACTTACAAGTATGTATTACAATTAAAATGCACCTAATTTTAAATGTTTTTCATTTGTTAATTTGTTTTAGAAATCAATCACTGTCCCCAATGAATCATATTTCAAAACAGTACGTTGTGCTACTATAATTTTGAAAGAGAGAACTATGGAAATGATCTTTTTTTGGGACATATTGGATATCAATTATAGGTACCTAAACTTTCAGTGGTTATCCTCCAATTAGTATTTCATCCAATTTAATAACACCATGACCTTAGTTTTGTGACAATTTATTTGAAAAGCCCGATGTCATTGTTGAATAAGACAAATTCTTCAAGTCTAGTTTTAAATTACTTATAGTTGACAATTAAAATGTAAGTAAAGAAATAAATATAATTAATTTGTTGCATTATTACTGGGTAATAACTATTATGCATTTTTCTTAATTGCAGAATTATCTTAACACAATTCATAAATCCAGGAAACGATGTACAAACAAATTATAATCGAACTCATATTACCCCTCCCAACACAGTGAAAAGGCAGTATGGGATATTAAAAGGGCAATTTCCAGTACTTGCTTTGGGTTTAACATTATAAATATCATTGCATTATGCAAAAGAAGGTCAGCCTCCTAATAAAATTGAAAATCAATTAATTGATGAGCAAGAATCAATTTTCCTGATTTAAATATCCAAAATCATCAATATGTTATTATAAGAGATTTTACCTGTACATAATTTTTTGCAATAATATAATAAATCTTTTGAAATTATATTACTCTTTTTCTGATGCATCGTTGATTGTGGGTAAATCTCCGACATGATTGTTCCATATGTTTTAAATGATATACATCTGAAAAATTGTTTGCATTTAACTACATTATTAATCTAATAGCGAGTTCGACTCACTGCACTGCATGATTATAGTGCATATTAGCTGTTTTCTATTTATAAACAACAATATAAAAACTGCAAAATATTTTACTTTTTTGTAAAAGGAAAATGGCTAATGTGCACTGCACTAGCATCACGCTAGTGCATCACGCATCATGCAGCAAGTCAAACTCATTATAATATAACAATATGTATATAGATGTATATATGCCCAATATTTACATTCATGTTATTTGTTTAAAAGTAAAATCAATTCAGATCGCTGGTCTTTTGCAATTTCGATCTTCTGCATTCTAGATTCCCCCTTAATTTTTTAGCTGGAAAATCCTTAGTTAAAAATTATTAGTGTTTATTTTTTAACTTTGATCTGTACACCTTAGATTCTGATTTTAATTTATTCCACATTTTCTTTAGGTTGCAGTATTTCTAAAACCAAATGATGTGTTTAATAATCAAAATTTGGATAATAATGAACTATAAGCACCAAGAAATTTATAAAGGCTACATAGTTTATTTATGATAACCTTTAAAAGCTATAGTGCTACTGGGTGGTGACAAAACGAAGTTTCAGCTGGTGTTCATATATAAGCACTCAAATTAATATTCTGAAAATTGCTTGCTTGTTCTTATATATGATACATGTATGCTGATATAGTATACTTTCAACACAATGACGAAGCTAAAATTATTGCACATATTCTAATCTTTTGCTCCTATGATGTAATCATTGAATTCTACAAATAACTGGACTTTGAAGAAATCCAGCGCTAATGAGAAAATGCAGTTTTTTTTAATATGGTGCAGTATTATATAGCTTATAGCTATTGTTTGCACGAATCTAAGTGGTAAAAGAAATAATATTCAGTTTATCATTAAAATTACAAAACTTTTAAATTATTTTCAACCCATATACCCTAGTAGTGCAGATACTTCAATATTGGCATTGCGGTTGGCATTTCAGTTACTTTAATATATTATTTCAATGCATGTAATGCATATTATATTTATTATTTTACAACATACACCTTGTTAATTATTTTTATATATTAAATTTTTTTAAATATTTATAGCTATTGCTATGGCCAATTTGACCAGTTAATTAAATACCCGCCAAAATTTCAAAATTACTAAAAAAATCAAGTAATAAAAAAATGCAATTTTAAACTAAAG
>JAHWXV010103227.1:0-10975 GCA_024586415.1 Phrixothrix hirtus
CAATTTATTAACGGAGCTAATATCAGACTGGATCGAAGTTTTGATAACACAAAAGGAAACAAGTATCGTCCGGACAACCATTGTTGCTCTCACTGTATATATTAGCTTGACACAAAGCGCTTTGGAATACGAAATTTTACGATGTTTTAGTGTCGTTGACATAAAAGCTCTACCTGTCTTTCTTTTAATATAATTCTTTCGCACCAGGATTTGGATAGCATCAATTGTATACCAGAACTCAAGGACTTCTTTTGTCGGCTAATGTTTCGTTATGTTTAGGTTAAGGCAGTTTAAATCAGATGTCCGATTTATCTACAAATTTTTGATTTACCTCTAAATAAGTATGTTGTAAAATATTATTTTATTTTATAAACGTGTCTAGTGCAATATTCGTTTCATTCCAACAATTTGTATTATCATATTCACCAACAACAAAGAGTGTGCTAAAGTACTAGTACTCGACTTAATAGTTTATTTAAAATTTACAACAGCCATTTGTTTCGAGTTAAACTTAAATTATTCGAGCTTGCATTTGCTTTACTTAACACTAATTATTTTATACGGGTTGGCCGCATTCAAAACCCAACTCTTTTCATTAATTTAAAGTGTAGTTGGGACCACTTTAAAGTTTTAGCTAAATAAGTAGTTTTCAATAATTCATAAATAATTCCTCTCATATATACAGGGCGCACCATTTCTGGTAGCCTTGTTGACGAATCTTAAATTTTGAATATAACATATTACATAGGAGCCTCTCCCCTAATTGAATACTTAATTGCAACTTCCTTATATACAGGAGAATTCAGAATAGTTAGGGTTCAACGCTTAGTGTTCTTTCTTCCAGTCCAGACTATTTCCCGGATTTGCGGTAGGTTCCAAACATCCAGGGTGGTTTCTTGTAAAATTACTCCTGTTCCGAAGTATAAAACTAGAGAACAGTGGCACGCACAATTCTCAATTTTGAAGTAATCCTACAATGATGAATCATACCCCGTTCCACTGTAGCTTTGTCGGTCGTGATTGTTATATACTTTATTTTCCAACGAACTTATAACAACCCATTGATATTCGTCTGCTTGTTCGAATAAGCTCATTAACTCGATGAATATTCAATTTGTTTACTTCAGTACGAGGTCTTGAAACATTAGAAACTTGTGCTACATGTATACAGCCGTTCTTGAACGAGTTGCACCATTCAAATGCCTGTCTATGTGAAAAACTATCTTCTTCAAATTGTGCCTGAGGTCGATAAAAAATATTAGTAGCATTTTTAGCTTCTGCACATAGCAGTCTAAAAGTTCGATACATCATCATGGTTAACAAAACCGTCACTCGTTATTTATACAAACAAGAGGAAATCTCCGATATGGCTTGACTGCATAGATGTTTTAATTATTATATAGAAAACTTGGCGGTACCCTTTTACTAAGGGAGCAAAAACTAAAAAGTCCTTTTCAAATTTATACTCCTCTCGTAATTAAAGGATCCAATACCATATATACCTATATTCTATCTTACTTCTATAATTTCAACCAAATTCATACATTTACGATTTTAGTTGGGTACACTTTTAGATAAATCATTTATATACGCTGGAGCTCCTATATAGAGTTACAAATTTCACACTAGAAAGTTTTACGTCAAAATTAAATTGCAGCAAATTTATTTTTATGTGCAAATCATGTAGATTGTTTAATGATATGTCGAGATTTAGCCCTCTAAATTGTGGTTACAGTTTCAACGTCGCTGTTTTTACTTTTCTATTTAGGATTTACTATTTCTTTATAACATTTTAGCATTTCTTTAATAATATCTTGATTCCAGGTTAATTTAGGCTTTGAACTACCTTGACAAACAAGTAGTAGTATCAACATTTATGGTGAATATATTGTTGTTACTGTACTCGTAGATACGACGTATAGTAAAAACGACCTTTTACAGTATTGGAGAAACGGTGTAAATACATTTTATTCGTTTCTAGAAATATTATAATTAGAAATATCTACTCAAATATTTTACAGTACAAGTATTATTGCCTTTAAAACCATATATGTATATTTGTTAATAATATGGTTTACTGCTACAGTTGTAAGAAAACGTATTTAAAAATGGTCTTGCGCACTTTGTTAAAGTATCTAACATTACTAATACTTTTTCAATTTTACAACAAAAAAACTAGAAAAAATGACAACATACTAGATAAAAGAGATGAGGTTTTAAAAATTGAAAAAATATTATTCTGTTCCGAATCAGCTCCTTTCTCTTCACCCTAATTTTGTATGGCAATATGAGAAGAACTATTACTTAACAAGATTATTTTGAAAAATAGATTATCCCCTGAGTTTACAAAATCTCGGCAGGTTAGTGACCTTTATCAAGAGGTGCTTTTCACTATATATCGTAATTGGTTGCATGATATTTGTTGACTCTTTACACCATAACTTCTATTGATTCTCCCCTATAACTTATCTTTGGTCTTTCAAATGTTTGGGTCGTTATCGTACTGAGACGCCAATTGAAAACCAGTGTAACGCTGCTCACAGCGCAGTCAAGTATAATGTAAGTATTACCGTTGAAGTGCGAAATCTGTTATTCTGCATAATAACTAGCTAAGGTACAAAATATACAAAAAAATCTTGATTAGATCAAAGCCTAATAGTAATAATAAATATAATAACTGATAATCTAACCAACGGCTAAAAGACTTGCTTTATTTTCTGCATTTCATACTTTAACTAAAATCAGTTATTTCGCAGACGGTAACATATGCATAAAAATATACCACATACGACAACGACCTAGCTGCCCTACTAATTTGAACACTCCCTAATCATACTGCTTAGTGAAAATGCGACTGGTATCGATACCAGCGTGGCAATGACGCCGTTTGTTTATGTCGTTTGCTACGAATGATCACACACTCAGTTTCTAAAAGTAATGGCCAAGAGCAGTTTGATACCTAAGTCGTAGAATTGCAATTGCCGCTGTTATCTCTTCGACGTTTACTGCTCATTGTTCAGCTGAGGTAAATTCTGACAGCTTAGTTAATAACTTTCCTCGAATTTATCTTGGTGCTAGGATCCATACCGTCGCTACCATAGCATCGTTGTGTGATATAAGTTTCAGTATTTTGCTTTGAAATGTATAAGAATTCCATGGTTCTGTGATTGCCTATTAGGTTTTGCTCTAACCATAAAGATTGTTGCACAAAAGGCACATTTAAAAATTTCAACTTATGAATATCTTACGGAGATTTTGTACATTATATTTAATTAGATACTTAAAAGCTACTAGATATTATTTACACAGATTTTCAAAATGCATTTAATCGAATAAATCATTCTGTTTCACTTTCTAAACTAAAACAATTATTGATTCATTGATTTACTGGTGAAGTTTTTTAAATCTTATCTACCTAATTGGGAATTTCGTTAAATATCGTAATTTGAATTCTACCGGTTTTAGTCCCGCCCCGTTCAACTTTGTGCCCTCTCCTATTTCTGTTATTTATAAATAATTTAACCGTATGTCAAACGCCTTCTTATGCTTGCATCACTCTGTATATGAATTTCATTAAAGTTAAAACATCGATACATCTATGTTCAACGCAAGTCCAGTTTTTTCATCAAATTAATTTATTACCGTCAAGAGACGCTATATGAGTGTAGAAGTAAAATAGATTGAATTTTTAATAAACATTTAAATCTGACTGTGGGGGTCGTTGCAAACGCCTTAGGTGTAAATCGATTCACGTAACCTTTGTTTGAATTTATATTATTTTTGAAATCACCGTTAGTTGTTACTCTACAGGGTGACCCGCATGGATTAAAATTGATAAATTAGTTCTCCACTGTTACTACACATGTGTGTGATCGTAGTATATTTAAGATAAACGATATTGTGAGATTTAATTTAGAAAGCAATTCTAATACTAGGTATCCTACCAAAATTAGATTAAAGCAAGTTATTTAATAAATTTACATTTTATTTGTGAATTGACATTTCAAATTTAGTCATTATACTGTTTGTTGAATATAATAACTCTTTTATTTCTGTAGGTTAGCCTAGACCTAATTTTAATTATTTTCAGATAACTGTAAGGTAAGAACTTGTAATAATTTGTGCGGGCGATTTCCAGAAGACATCCTGTTGATTGCGCAGGTAATTACTAATGCCGTAACTATACGATTCACTAACGAAATCACACTTAATTAGTAACCTCTCCTCAGTTGTGACCGTAGTGATTTTATATTAAAGTTTTTCAACGCTGACTTACCATTTCTAGCTTTTTGGCTGAGATAGCCGTTTTCCAAAATAAAGCTAGTGGCGCCCTTTCAACATTTTAGACGATTTTCATGCAGTACGACTGAGCGTCTACCACGCCAAACATCTTTAGTTAATTGAGAATCTGCCCTACCGCTAAGCTAGTCTGCGCTAAATTCGCCTGGGAAGTAAATGCAAGGCTTCATCAGCGTTTAAATCGTATTTGCATTGTGGCACGTAGTTACATTGTAGTACTTGCTTATTCTAAGTATATTATCTTATCTGTTACTATTAAGCATTTCCTTAGGACATTATATAATCCATTGTATCCTATTATAACTTCAGCCTTGATGCAAGTCTTATTTTAAGTGTTCTTGTAGTCTT
This sequence comes from Phrixothrix hirtus, assembly GCA_024586415.1. Classification (NCBI taxonomy): domain Eukaryota; kingdom Metazoa; phylum Arthropoda; class Insecta; order Coleoptera; family Phengodidae; genus Phrixothrix; species Phrixothrix hirtus. The sequence continues at coordinate 4,648 of JAHWXV010103227.1, forward strand.
GTAAGTTACTAGTTTATACAATAAATGTATTGCATCAGACTACGGTTTTTTCTGTTCTGAAAATAGATACATTTTTTAAATACAATTTTCTACGTTAAGAAAACAAAATTCCGTAACTATTTTTTCTGATAAACTAATACAGGGTTCCCCATAATAGAGTATTCATTTTATTATTAAAATATTATCTTTATAACTTAACAAAGCAACCATTCTATTATATCAAATTACACCTAGTTCTTTGTGGTAGAAAAATATTTGGCTACATTATTCTTAACTTTTAAAAATCTGGTCTCTGATGACCTCTTAGAACTTCTATACACTTCTCCATGTTAGACACAAAGTGATTCATGTCACGACAAAGTAAATCTTCACTTATTACGATTTCCACTTTTAAGCTCTTCGATTATCCTTGGGCATCCAGCAAAGATTTTGGTCTTCAAACATCCCCAGAAAAAAAATCGGGAGCCGTTAAATTTGGGGATTTTGAAGGCCAATATAAATTCCTAAATCGAGAAATGAGTCGCCCATTGAAGATTTCTTGTAAAATTCGCACTGAGTTTCTGGCCGTATGAGCCGTAGCTCTATTCAGTTGGAATATCAAAGCACCGTTAAACAATTCTCGTTTATTTAATTCTAGGAGGAACTTCACTAGCATATAAACGTATCACTCGGATTGCATTGTAATAGAATGGCCATTTCCACTCTCAATAAAATATGGGCCAATAATTCCATGAGATCTAACTTCACACCAAATAACAATTTTTGTTTCATGCTGTTTTTTGTATAGATTTCTCAAGGATTCTGGCCAGACTAGTATCTGAAGTACTGTTCGTTTACCATACCGTACAACTAAAAATTAGCCTTATCGCTAAATTATAGACTGAATCCCTTTGTAAATTTAATGAATCTAAACAAAAAATTAATCTTGCTTCTGTCTTGCTCGATGAGATGTTGCGCTAACTGATATCTATATGAATGAAATTTTAGGTTCTTTTGAAGAATTGGATAGAAGCTAGCTTTTTATATTCCAAGAGCAAATGTTTGTATATTGACAGATCACTTGTCATGATGCAATTCTCACCTATTTAATTTTTTCAGGTGTACAAACTATTCTTCGATGTCAAGTTTTCTTTAAATTTTGTATGAAACTATTCGTACACCAATGAAGAATCCATATCAGAATGGATTTACAAGTCGGAGCACGACCCCGATTATGGTTATTAAACTAAAGTCGAAATGCACATCTGCTTATCGAAATAGTTCTAAACTTCCATACAGAAAATACGTTGTTGAATTAAATATTCCATGAATGTTCAAGTGATATCAGACAAGTTAAAAAAATCTAAAAATGTATTAATATTCTTAATAAGATTGATAGAAAAATGGTCTTTCTAAAAATGTTATTTTAAGTCCACTTTATGATAGGCACCCACTCGCTTTTTGTTATTAGCTTAAATCCCAAAGACCACAGAACATATTCCAATTTAGTACGCTGTATTTACTTACCTTGTATAAAAGTAATTTAAAAATCAAAATGGATACTGTAATTTGAGGAACCCTGTAGGTGCTGACGATCTCAAGTGGTAGGCCTCAATGATGCGTTTTGCATCAGAACTACACGACGAAAGTATCCACTTGGTGAATTAATAACTGTCTTAAAGTAAATACGTCTAAACTTTGCGTACTTTTTTACTTAATAATCCTATTAATATTACTATAAATGAAATGTCCTTGGATAAAGTCAGCTTCCATAAAGACTTAGGCATTACATATAATAATAGGTTTACCTTTGTCGATCATATCAATAACACTATACAACTAAAGCTTTTAAGATGTAAAGCCCCTACTGTTTTATTTTTCTCTTTAGTTAGCATATGGTTTATTAATTTAGTATCTGATTTAAAAAATACATACGAAACGCCTAGTATCAGTTCAAAGGCAATTTATCAAGTTCGTGTGTTTCTTAAAGGATGGTGCATACCCACCCATCAAGGTTTCGTCATGCGAAATTACATAATAGACTCCACTTTGCTTCTTTAAGTACCCATCATATATACGTTGATTGCATTTTATATACCAAGTGTCCATTTAGTACTCCCTTATCCGATTATGGTTATATCGTTAAGCAAATAACAAGTTTAACAAGGGGAGTATTGATGAGATTAAGGAGGGTACATTCTAAAATCAGTTTCATTTATACAGGGTGTCCTAAATAAGTGTGGCGCATATTATTGCAAGTATTTTAAATATAATAACCTACATTTGCTTTCCGAAGTTGGAATCCCATTAGAACCTCTCTTCAACGCTAAATTTTTTTCCTTAAAATGCGACGTTTCCTAGTTATTAATGTTTTAAGAATTTTTACCGATATCAATGCTACACTTACATTTTAATAGCTACTCTACAGTGCTTTACTTTTTTCTAAAAATTGATGAAAAGTCTCAGCTAAGACCACTTTACCTCACAATAATATAATATTAAGTTTTCTATACAGAGTATCCAAAATTGTAATTTAAGTATTGACTTTTCAATTCGATCTCAAACCACTTTTCTAAACAGAATACCCTATGTCTAATGAGATATATTGATAGAGTATTTGATATCAAATCTAATGGTTTTCTCAAAAATTGCTATTAAATAAAAAAACGATTAAGTTTTTACCTATAGGTATATATATTACAACTCTTAAGGGTATTCATAGAAAATGGGTATGCTTTTTATATGAAATATAAACATAGTATGCCATTTTTCTCTCTATTTTATTCTTTATTGCAACTTTTCCAATGCTAGACAGAAAATTAATAATAATAATAATAATACGAATTATAAGGTGATATTAATAAATACTTGCTTCATTTTAAAATTATAAAATCTGGGCGTAATTTCTTTGTTATATGTTGTTAAATATATTTCTGTTTTAATGTATAACTATATTAGTTTGCCATACAAGAAATATCTATTTATTACAACTTGTAACAAAATGAATTACTATCATCAGGATTTAATAAATATGATTTACATAAGTGATGAGTGCCATGGGAACTGCTTTTTGGCTTTATGAGTTTATTCGCAAAGATACCCAGATAGGAAACATCCTGAAAATAGGAAGCTAAGAAATCTAAAAGAACGATTCGATTGCATTCAAAGTGTAATGTACGAAAGGACAATCGGAACAAAAACAATATTAAATGATGATAACAAATTATCCGGTAGTTAATTACGAATTTCCAAATAAAAAATAAAAATAAATTTCATCGATATCAAGATCAGCTACATCAAAACTTACCGAAAACGATTGTGAGCAAAGAATAGATTTTTGTCGGTGGATATATCAAGCAACAAAACAAAGGATTTTTAAGTTTGTGCTCTATACTGACGAACGCAGATTAACAGAAAATATTTTGTAAATAGATATAACTGTTATTTTTAAGATACTCAAAATCCCCATAAAATTCATATCGGTAATTGTCAATACAAATGGACTATCAATATTTGGGTTTGAACGGTGCATGATTCTGTAATTGGTCCTTACTACTACGAAAATCGTGTAACAGGAGTAATTCTCTTAAATTTCTTAAGAGACGATTTTCCACATTTGATTCAATATCTTCCTAACTTTTTAAGGGATCAGATATGGCTGCAGTTAGATGGAGCATCAGCTCATTCCAAACGCAAATGTCAGGCAACACATAACCCAACAGTTTCCTGATACGTGGATTGGGAGGCAAGGTTTGTAATGTTAAATAATTAGCTTTTGTGTCTTTTACTGAAGTTTATACTTGTAGGTATCACTGTATGGCCTTCTAGATCACGGAAGTTAAATCCAATTGATCTCCTTTTGTTTTGAACCGTTAAATCCGATGTGTATAGTTCTGTGGACACAGCTAGAGAAGACATGGTGGAACAAATACAACAGTATTTAGACGCATCATCCCTATTATTCTTCAGGAAGTTAAAAGATTTTTTACAAAACGGGTAGATCTATGTTCGGAGCAAAATGGTGGCCATTTTCAACATTCGTTACATTAGGGAATTTTTTTCATTGATAATTTAAAAGTTTACTACCGTTAATCATTGATTATACCAGTTTCGCAGGTTTTGTAAATATTCTTGTAAGACTTATAATGCGTAGCTGAAAATTAGTTGATTTTCTTTAATAGCAATTTTTAAGAAAACCGTTAGAGATCAATGCAAACGTATCGACGCCAAATTGAAGATAAATAAATACTCTATTAATACATCTCATTAGATACAAGGTGTTCTATTTAAAAGAAGGGCGTACAACAGAACTGAAGATGTAAATACTTAAATAAAAAATACCAAATATTATACTATTGTAAGATAAAATGCTCCAAGCTAAAACTACTCATATATTTTTATAAAAAAATAAAGGACCTTAGAGTGGTTATTAAAATGTGAGTGAACTATTTATGTCAGCAAAAAATACTTAAAAATTTAATAACTTTGCAAAATCGCATTTTAAGACAGAAAATGTTAATATTGAAGAGAGGGTTCAATGAGTCTTCCGTTTCGGCAAACAAATGTAGGTTATTCTATTTAAAATATTATGGTAGTATACGCTACGGTATTTAGGACGCCCTGTATAAGTAAAACTAATTTTAGAATGAATTTTCCTTAATCTTATTAATATTCCCCATGTCAAATTTTTATTCGTTTGAGAAATAGTCGAAATCGAATAAAGGAGTACTAAATAGACACCCTGTATAAAATTCTACAATATTATATAGATTGCCCTGAGCTACTCTTAAAAATCAATTTTCTAGTATCCCGATTCAGCGTTAACTTATATACACCATTTTATTACAAAACAAGTACAGCAAAAGTTAGACCTTCGGTATCGTTCAGATATCGGCTCGCCTGCAGAAAAATATTTAAAAAATTCTAACGAGAATATTTTAGAAATTAAAATCTAATAAATATTACTCTAAATGCATGGTCTTAGGTAGTCAATATAAATGCAATCAATGCCTATTTGAAAAGCATACACTAAAAATTGTACATATGGGTATGAGTACATGTAAATGAATTTAAACACTGAGGACTCATGTTAGATAACAAGTTGGATCTTTCAAGTCATGTCAGTGACCTTTGTAAAAAATTAAGCAAAAAAGTGCTTGTTTTAAAAGAATGTCAAAAAACTTATCAACTTGGTCTAAAATATTAGTGTATAATACAATAATCTATCCCCATTGTAATTATTGTGTATCTTTATTTATATCTTCTAAATAAGGGGAATTAGCAGAGATTACAAATTCTGCAAACTAAATATATGCCTGTTATATTGAACCGCAGCGGATATGCATCTATTCTATTTATGTTAAACGAGCTAAAAAGGCTATAAAACAAATTATTGATAGGGCTAATTTAATCTTAATTTATAAAATAGAACATAACTTGTTATCCATTTATTTAAAGGAATTTTTAGTTATAAGGTCTGAACCTCACAACCATTCTATAAAATCAACTAATAATTACAATATTTTAATATCAAAATACAATATATTTCAAAAATCTCTGATTGAAGATGGACTACAAGTATATAATCGATTACCTGATAATGTCAAAACCTGGTAAAATGTAAAACTAAGATAATATGCTAACATAATTAATCAGAGCATGTACCTACTTATATTGAGCATTTGCAAATATCTTAGTTAAATAAATGGTTTATTGTTACTATTATTATCACACGTGCAGTCATAATATAATAACAGTAGATAAGATTAGACAGTTCTGGGCCAGCCACACGGAATAGGGTTAATTGACGATCCGCGGTGGGGGGTATAAATTCGAGGTTTAATTAGCATTTTAGGAGTTTTATTAACGTTTTAGCGGTTTTATTCGAGGTTCACAGTTTAATTAGTCGTCTCATTAATGTCAATTATCAAACATTTATTTTTATTTATAGAGTTTAACTTTATTAAGGAATATTTTTGATAATTATATTTTTATAATCCAAATTATAGGAGAATGCTTATTTAAAATTCACTATTATGTAATTAATCGGATAATTAAAGTAAATAGTCCAACATACATTTCCATTTATAAAGTTTAATTTTATTGAGGAATAGTTTTGATAATTATATTTTTGATTCAAATTATAGGCGAATGCTTATTTAAAATTCATTATTATGCAATTAATCGGCAAATTAATGTAAATAATCAATAATTTATCTTTATTTATACAGTTTAAAAACATATTAAGGCATTAAATGCCTGCATAGTGCATAAAGGAATATTTAGAATTTCCATACAAAAAAGCAATTCTATAACATTCTAGTTAATGACACCTTAAACTTACGACGAT
>JAHWXV010103256.1:0-11178 GCA_024586415.1 Phrixothrix hirtus
AGAGCAAGAAAGGTTAAAAAATCTTTAGGAGGAATTTGGCGGATTGTCGAATACGGAACAATGCATTGCTAGTGAATCTGAAGGAGAAGAACCTGAAGAGTTACCTCAAAATGCAGAAATGGACGAAAATTCCTAAAACACTGTATAATTGTATGATAGCTATGATGATGGGATTAATCACGATTCCACAAGTGAGGCAAGTTCAGATAACGATGGTATTTTTTAGATAAAGATAAATCAAAGTGGTCTAAACTTCCGAGAAAAAACAACGTAAGAACGAGGTCTGAAAATATAATAATTCATCTACCTGGCGCAAAAGGCACAGCGAAAGAAAAAAATCCTCTAGATCATTGGTTACTGTTTTTCACAGAAAATATGCTGGACGACGCTGTGCATTATACTAATGTAAACTTGGCATCTAGCCTTCTAAATTTAGCGATGGTCACAAATATTTAGTCAAACTTAAAAAGAATATTTTGACTACAAAATTACTAAGTTTCAAAATTCTAAGAGTTTGCTTACCTTTTTTGATTAGGGTATGGTATACCCCACAACACCAGTGGTGTAATTTTTATCCACCACACTAATGAATGAAATATAGAACAACCATGTTTTGGCGAACGTTCTGACTACTTATGTGTGCACTAAAATTAGGCTTTAGTCGTTAACTAAAATTAGATATTCGTCAATACGAATCACTTCCACAAAGGTTTATATTTTAACACGGTACGCGCGTTCAAATATACGATTTCCTTAAACCAGTTCCATAAATTTTTGAAAGTATGATACTTTGACAAGATCAAATAATTGTTTGGGCATCATACTTTTATACAATTTTTGAATGATTACTTCTATTGCAACCTGTAATTAAAGGATGAAATAAATCAACCATTTTGTTTTCTGCATTCCTTGCTTTACTGACTTAACCGATTATTGCGTTTCTGGAATTTAGATTATAAGTTCAAAGGTTCGGTACTACGAACTATAAGTTCAATAGCCTTAAATATCTTCATCGTACATTTGTCTTACCCGATAATGATATAACTAAATTTTCGATTACGTCTATCAGTGTTATACGTAAAGAGCATATTTACTTAATCCAATACGCTCATTTAGCAATTCGTCTTTGAAACTACGAAGGTATACGGGTCTTTTGAAATTATGACAGTTTAGCTTGTCATATTTAATTCGCGGATTCCATTTTGGACTTTCTAGCTTGGCAATTTTAACTGTTTTCTTTTGTTTAATGTATTAAACCAACAAATTAATTAGATAGTCAAACTAAATTTTGTATACACCTTTGATTTTAGGCATACCTGACTAAGAGAATGCGCAGTCGGACTTCTACAGTAGCGACCTTCTCTTCCACTGACTCTTTTTTGATTATTAGAGTTGTGTGTCATAAATGCGAGAGTTTGTATCACAAGAATTAAAACAGGTAAATAATATTTACAGAGTTTAACTGTGAACGGCCTTCTTATTTACACGCACGTTAAAAATTAGAACAGATTTAAGTCTAAGAACTCATTATCTAGCGGCATAATTTAGTAAATGATCTCGAATTGTATTTTGTTAACTTTTACGAATATACAGGGAGTACAAAGTAACATACACTATTCTAGTTTGTGGTGTTTGATTTATCAAATGTCCAAGTTTTGCTCTCGTAAATGCGAGAAATCGGTTTCTGCAGTTGGAAAGATTACAGCAAAAACTATCCGTAATGACTAAAGTCTTTCAAGGAAACCAGTAGTGTTTTAAAAGCGATATTATCAGGTAGACCAAGAACTTCTGAAGCTACTGTTCAACAAATTCGGTTTCATGTGTTCAGATGTGCAGGCGTAGTTTGTAATTAGGAGTGTCTAAAAGTGTTGTTGATAGAGTATATCTTTCCCCATGTGGACGATATTAAGTTGGAAAAAGGGGTTGTTTTTCCAGCATGATGGCTCCCCATCCCATTACAGTAATCGTGTGCGCGCGGCTCTTGACACTCGCTTTCCCGGAAGGTAGATGGGAAGAGCTGGCCCAATTCCTTGGCCAGCACGAAACCTGGTCTTATTCCTACTTCACTTTTTCTTTTGGGGTCACAAAAAATTTTGTGTATGGTGAAGAGATCCGTGATTTCAACCATTTACGGGAAAAAATCATCGCGGCGGTTGAGAGAGTTACACCTGCTATATTGGTGAATACGTGGCGAGAAGTGGAATACCGTCTCGACGTGTGTAGGGCAACAAATTGATCTCGCGTTGAAGTTTACTAACATTAGCAAAAACTTGAAGGTAGCCTCTTTCATTATATGAACTTGTTTATGTAGTTTTTAATTAATTTCACCATTAAATTTATAAATAAAACTAGGGAGTTCTTTTTCAAACACCCTGTATTACATGCGATACAACCATTTCATTTATTAAATAATGTATTACAACGTAGTGTCCTCAGTTTAAGCTTCCAATCAAATATTTTTACGTTAAATAACTGTTGTCCCGTCCATAAGACAACATTAAAAAAAAACTACCTTTTCGGCACAGTTTTTTGAATTCTCTATCACTTTTGTAGTGAATTTTTTCTTATTCGCCCTAGTTAACGACCATGGCAGTGACTTTTTCACTCCTTCATAGGTTAGTAAAATTAATATTTTTAGGGACAGCCAGCTTTTTGATCGCCACTGAAGCAACTACGGTATGTATTTACGCTATTAATATTCTAACGCCATATTGAATTGTTACAGCTGTTGAATGCTGGAATAGAAGGAAATTCTATTTACTACGTTTGAAGTTCTTATGGTGTTTATGCGATTTTAATTGCACGTTAGGTGGCGTTACTGCCAGCGATCTTTTCTCCAAGGGCAATAGGTGGCAGTTTGTTGGCTTTTAGGAGATTGTGGTGGTAAAGTTCGCTTGTTGTTCAATATATTACGATATTTGGTCTTCTCAGGACTATGTGCTAATTTGTGAAGAATTTATTCTGTCTTGGGAGATTTTTTTTTCTTTTAAATGTTTAAAAATCTTGCGCAGTGCTCAGATTCCAATCGGTCTTAGTCTTTCCTTCTTTATTTTTCAATTAGCATAACATTGTTTCGATTAGGTGTTTCTTGGCGCATAAGTTTTTATACAGTTATATTTTTACCATTTTGATTTGGTGGTGTGCTGTTGGTTTCAATTTGTGCATTTAAATAATTCTTAATTGCACCTAAAGTCGACTCCCTGAAATCTTTGTTGTCATTCTCGTTAAAGAATATCTACCAACGCATTTACGTCGGAAACAATACAGTAGTCCGTGTTCAGCATCCGAAGTAATCATACCTAAGAGAAGATAAATTCATTTAAGGTGGAAAAGGAAGGATTCGGGAAATTAGAACCAGTCAATGTAAACAAATAAACGACCATTTATTCAAACCCTTAAGCAACAAGCAAATATATAGCATAAAATTATTATATACAAACAAAACTTCATAAAGCAATAATTATGTACAAAAAAACTTCATAAAGTAATAACGGCATTCTATATCCTGGTTAAGGACGCATTTAAGGAGCAAAAGGATTAATGAATTGATTTTTATAGATCAAAGTTAACCTAGATTATTTGGTCGCGACCTCGTACCGACTATATGTGATATAACATTTCCTTATAAATAATAAAATGATTGCACAAAGAAAGATTCAGTGAACAATACGTTCGTTAATCAAAAAAGCTAAAAGAATGTAAAATGTTGAAAGTTAAGGTTAATTATTTAATGAGAGCTAAGAATAAGAGCATCAGAAAAACTGAAAATAAATTTATATAAATTGAATGTAAAAATAAATATTCATATGGACGAGCCAAACAATGTACGTAATAAAATACCTCAAAAAATCATCTAAAGTAAATCCGTTCTATTGCAGACTAGATATAATTAATAACTAATTTTGAATAAAATGAATTAGCATTTAATATCCTTTCCCTAGGGAAATATATTTAAATTGCCTGCACGCATTGTGCATACCCTGTGTATTGAAATTAATTTAAAATAACGCTTTAGATAGATCGTAACTGAAATCTTCTATCATACCACAATTGCAAAGCTAGGAATTACTATCGAAATGGAACTATATATTTTTAAAAATCAAGCAAATATCGACGCAGTTATTTTACATAGTAGAGTACATTTAAATCTGAAGTTAATAACTAATTTAGTTTACATTATGTGAAATTCATGGAAAATTTTATATTTAAACACAAGCGAATTTAACGTAGAACTTTTATTTATTGTATCCTATCAGAAAGGCACATGTTGGCCCGAGTATGACTCGAAGTTACAGATGTTTTTACAGTAAGTACTAAGTAAGGTAATTTCATCATCTACGCGTACAACATATAATAATTATGAAGTAACTTAAATAGATGACTTCGTATATTACGTTGTGGTGAGGACGGTTCTATATCGTTTCAACAGAAGCGGGTGTTAAACAACGCTCATATTACAGAGAACACGAAGATAAAGACCTAATTAGAAAATTAAATTTTTTTACGACATGAAGAAGTCCATTTGTCGGTATAGCTGATAAAAAAAGGCTTAATGAGCAGCGTGCGTTATGTCACTATCTTAGAATTCATCTATCTTCCGCACTTAGCACAACCCATGGTATTAATTAGCGCCAGATATGCAAGATCCTACCAGTCGAGCTAAAAAGGGCTGGCCAAAAACGAATTATTTGTCAGATAAAGCAGGATTTATTAGAGCTTACCGTTGTATCAAATATGAACAACGCCTTTCTAACAATAAGAGTAAGAAATTCTAAACGTCACATTGTGCGTCTAAACGTTAGTAAAGAAAAGTACAAGTGTTCGTTCAAGGCGATCCACACCCAAAAACTTAGCAAAAAAGTAAATGATAAGAAACTCGTATTCTATTGAAGTTAAAGTTTTAAAACGAATTTTTATATTTCCAAACTTTCACGTCAGATAACGATACTTTACTGGATAAATAAATTATATGAAGGGAATCCTCTAAACTATTCAAATTAATTAGAAGTGACTATTTTTTAAATACTAACATAACTTAAAGAATTATTATTCATTAGGATAAATATATCTAAACACCCACGAAAACGAATTTTGGTTATTTAATACTAAAAATTCTATACCTAATAATTACTAAAAAATTGTACACAGGTATATACAGAGTCCACCTAAACAAACCTAAACAACATAGAAATAAATATTGGTATGTCAAGGCGAGACCCTGGCAAATCCCCCCTTAGAAAAACTGACAACCAGGAAACGCGATTGTACAAGGTTTACCCGCAAAGACAGTTACTACTAACTAAATAATGCTAAAGGACATTACAAGAAAAAAAGAAAAGAAAACCCAAAAGAATCAACTAACCTAAAACAAAAGGGAGAGTTAAGTTCAACCCATGTAATTGATATTATCTAATGAAGAAATAGCGAGGAACACTAAGTCAAACTAAAACGTAGAATCCATCTTGATTCAAACAAGCATCGAAAACAATACGTCATAGTTGAGAGTGAACCCAAAGGAAAAGAAAAACCGAAAAGCCACAAGTGAAATTCACATCTATAACCAAAATCTCGTATGTGTTCAAAAAGAAATAAATCATAACCCGTAAGTAAGATTAACCACATATATAAGCGATCCGTAGAGAAAGGTATACAAAAAGCTTGAAATAATGTCGTACAATTCCAACGAAAAGACAACAACAACGTTTCAAAACAGCTAAGTTAGTAAACAGCAAGGATCAAGAGCAGTGGTTCAATGTACAATAGCACTAACACAAAAAATCAAAGTTCAAAGCATATGAATTCGTCATGATACTTTATGTCCACGACCCAAACACAAAGAAAAAAAACTTCATCAAGAAAAGCTTCAAAAGTAAGAGCAAGCAAAGAAGGTATAGGACCAATAACTAATCGAGCAGTATCAAAGAAAAAGGAAAAAACTAAGAGAAAAAGTACGTCTAACCAGATACATAACTCTACAGTGTAGTAAGTTGGTAGATATGCTTATTCTAGATACTAGACCGTGAATTGGTTCAAAAAAAGGATCTCAGTGAATTAATCGTGAAGCAATAATTCTTCTACAAAATGTCTCTTCTAATTAATCAAACCTAAGAGCTAAGCAAGATTATCTATAACCTAAAAAATGTAGGAGAAGAAAAAAAAATTAAACATAAAGGAGCGAAAAATAATCCAAATCAAAACTTAAAGTTAAAGTAAGATAATTAATCTTAAAGAGAAGGGCAGAACTAATATGTTCGTAATGGCATAAAGCAAAAATAAGAAACAGCAGAATAGTCAAAATACTAGTAAAGTATAGCGGTAGTAAAGTCACATCAAGAAAAAAAAGAAGTCATTCAAAGAGATTCACAACAGTAAACAGGAATAGAGTAAGAAGGTTAAACTGAAAGAAAGTAAAAGAAGAAAAAACTCTAATTGAAACAAGAGATTATTCACAGTATCAAACACAGGCCGTCAAATCCTAAATAATTAATTTTAAACTAAAGAAATGTACCCCAAGAAAAAATTGAATTGACACCGATGCGAACGTATCCGAGTCAATCAGCAAGAACAGAACGAGGAAAGATAGTTTAACTCAGTGGCAATGAAGGAACGCTAGAAAACCGAAATAAGTTCGAGACCAAAAGCAAGTCTATATAATCTCTAACTCCACCGGTAAGTAGATGGTAAAGAACATAAAGAGCGCGCGAAATAAGTACAAACGATGTTCCAACAGCCAAGACGTTAAGTCAAAACAGACATCAATAAGATTCGAGAAATAAAGAGAAACAAAGGTAGCGAATAGAGAAACGAAATATAGAGATGGAGAGGAAAAAATTTGGTCTAGCCACCTTAGAGGAGTACCTAAGAGACGATTATGTATAACTCCTAATGCTATATTCGAACCGATTACCCAGCTGTGTCCCAAATTAGAGCAAACAACCTATATGCACTTAGGCCGCGTCAGTTAGAGAAACACTTAAATTAAAATGCTCCCATGTAGCATCAAAGTATAGGGAATGTCATCACACAACTTCCTGTAACTAAGTCTGTAACGTAACTGGTCAATGCATCAAAACTTATAACAGGAATGCTTGATCAGTGTTGCGAATACCTCTTAAGTCGGAATTTGGGCCTGGACTGCTCGTGGATGTCTCGAAAACTATCTATCTAAATTCATTTCATTTATGTACAAGATAAAATAATTTGCAAAGTTGTTTCCCAGTGTAAATCGGGTCTCACAGACTCTATTTATTATAGTCGTTTGTTACGTTTGCTTTTGTAGGTACTGTATATATTTTGTGCCAAGACTCTTGTATTAATAAGTTCAAATTAACACATTTAATTTTAATTTAGTTGTGGCTCGTAAGTTGCATGCGCTTTACTATTTCTTCTAGAGCTAGATGTACACCTTTTAAAATGTTACTTTTACTTGTATTTAATAATGTAGCGTTGGAAATGTATTTTATTTTAATTTAAACTATTTACAATTAATTTTAACTCAGAATAATTGCATTCTTATGGTTTCAAATTGTATTCTGTTCTGATTTCTATTTATCCTTGCATTTGCAACTTTTACCTTGTACAGCGGTTATATTGCTTTTATAATATAATCATTTATTAGTTGCTTATATAATTTTATATTCAGTATTAATACTTTTAAACAGAAAAGTCATTTATTTAACCTAATAAATTAAATTTCACAAATCCTGGTATTTTATTTCAGGTATTAACCCTTAAATTACTAAGTAGATAGACTACTTGAAATTGTTGGACGTAGATGGCGCATTAATGTATTTTATGATTAATATTTACGGTCGATATAATCGTTTTTAACGTTGGTAGATCACCAAAATGGCGCTTGTTTGCCTGCGTTGTGTTTTAATTATGTTGTTGTGCAGGTGAAATTTAACTTAGGTAATTATCATTTATTGCTTGATTATTTATAATTAAACCGGATTTATTTAGTGGAACAAGTTCTATATTCATCTCAGAATGCACGTCGAACTAGGAGAAACGGGCCGATCTTCAGAACAACCCCTCATCAAACTTTTGGGAAGGAATTCGAGGTGTTTTTACCCACCCAGCAAAAGTACTGTTTTACTGTATTAAATTTTAATTTATAAAACGTAAACTGAATTTTACGGATTTATTAAAACAATTCATAGGATTAAATCTACCACTCGTTTATGGGGTAAAACATAACCTATTATTCTCTGAATAAATATTTGAATTTAAGAACGAGTTGATTTACCAGCAAAACCCTTAAAAAGATCTCTATTATTTCTCGGACGAAATGTTCTACCAGAAAAGGCGGTATACGTTCTCTATTATTCATAGGATTAAATCTACCACTCGTTTATGGGGTAAAACATAACCTATTATCCTCTGAATAAATATTTGAATTTAAGAACGAGTTGATTTACCAGCAAAACCGTGAAGATCTCTATTATTTCTCGGACGAAATGTTCTACCAGAAAAGGCGGTATACGTTCTCTATTATTTCTCAGATGATGTGTTCTTCCAGCAAATGCTGAAAATGCTCTCTGAATTTAGACCTTACAACGCGTGCTTTTATATGAAATTATTATTTGTAACCTGAAGGAGAAACGGTTTTCTTGGAGTTTAACTGGTTTAATTAACATACTCCACAATTGATTAATATACCATCGGATGTGCGATTTAATGCGCTCGAAGCAGTAATAATAATCATTAATGAGACTGCTTCCAATTAATAATAATTAGCAAAAGTAGTTGTACGGGCTTAATTGCATGAACTCACAAAAATTGCAATTATGCATAATATAGCGATTATCAATGCGAACTAATCTGTATCCAAATAAGTTACATTTTAATTAAAATAATGCAATTAAATCGATTTATATAATTTAAAAATTTCAATTAATGGTTAAAATTAATGTATGTTTATCTTATCTGTCCTAGCCATACGTTCTATTTATGCATGTAGTTCAATCCCCTTGACCTACATAGGTAATGTTTTGTTGACTAAGATCAAGAATCTTAAACTGTTAGATTAATAGTTCATACAAGAAATTTAAAAATATTCCTAATCTTAATATTAATAAATGCAACGGTAATTAAAAGTAAATAAATGAATAAATAAATATGATAATCAGTTAAAATCTCGGTAATTATATAAGTAATAATGAAATGAAATATATACAGGATGTTTTGAATTAAAGAAACAATTCTAAGTAATTTAAACAAATACTATTTCAGCATTGGGTGTGTACTTCAAAAATTTACTTAAATGGTTGGTCACAAAAGGCAAACTGCTTGAGTACAATTGTGGTAGCGAAACGCAAAATGCTTGTATGCCCGTATCAGTTACCATAAACCATTTATTTTGATGAAAACTATATGCTATAAATAATTAATGCTACGCGTTAAAACACTTAGGCAAATTTTATATAATGTCGATTCAGTTCTAGCACTGGCGAGCACATAAATCTCTTTAACTTATCAGAAGAGTTTTACATGACTCATAATGATAGCAGAGATATGTGGTATTTCTGCTGAATTTAGGACACGATAAGATAGTGTGTGCGAAGTATACCCTACTATATTACGTAATATGGTTACGTTAAAATTCACTAACGAAGACCTATTTAAGAGGTAAAATAGAAGGAAGCTGCATTTTGCCGACTATGATAGAGTTTTGGATATAAAAAGATCAGTTGTGGGTTAGACCAACATTACTGAAACGTGGTGCGCAACATGGTAGAGATAGTGTGTCGAGGCACGGGCATCAAGATCCTGATGATGGGAATAAAAAGGAGTTGAGTTATAAGAATTACTCTGGGTCTATGTTCTAACCTGGATTATACAACTTGTTAGTCGAATTAAAGGCATCTCGGCTGCACACAGCGAAGTCGCTGTTACGGGACGCAATAGATTTAGGTAGGTTATAATGCAACAAGTTGAGCTATAACTTTTGTTATGAGTTATATCGTGGAAAATAAAATCATGAGTCATATCACTAGATCAAGCTAAGTAGCTAAAAATGAGTTATAATCTCTATTCCCACCTGCAAAATTCTGGAGAATATATTTTCTATAAATTATAATCTTTAAGTCAACCCAATTATTATTCGGAACAATTTATTTAAATTCTGGCATGTTTTTATCTTATCAATAAAAGATCATTTTCAAAGATAATTATCTAAAATATAACGAAAACAAACTTACAACTTAAATCAAAATAAACTAAACCACATACCTATTAAAGTGAAATTCAAAATTTGAATGTCAATTATTTTAAAAAATATTAATTTGTTTTTGCTTTTGTTTTTTTAAAAACAATCATAACTATCATAACTAAACTTGTGGGAGCTAAAATTGTTTTAGACACTATACAAAAAACAAACTTAGACCTCAATCGCTTTTCAGTTTCATTAGACATTAAAGAACTTTATACAAATACTCCAATTACCGAATGAATTAATATACTGAAAAATCATATATACTCTTCAAATTAAGACAAAGACACTACTGTGCTGATTTATGAATTTATAAATTTAATTAAACAAAAAATAATAAAATTTATAGAAATAACAAAGGATTATTAATGGGCTGTCCCATTTCTTCCATTCTTGCAGATATGTTTCTTAACGGCTTTGAAATTAATAAATTAATTATATTATTATTATATTTAACGGAACTAATGCTGGATTTTTGGAAATTTTTAACATAATCATCAACTTACATACAATCATGAATGTAATATTAACCGACAATTGCCATTTTTAGACCTTTTACTTCAAATTGACAATAACAAAATAATTTTTAACATTTACCGCAAAAACACTACTACTTTTTATATGGTTTCATTCTTTTCAAATTCTCCAATTAAATACAAACTTCCCACTCTTCATTTCTTGTTTCACCGTTTAATTAATTATCCTTTAAGTTCAATACATCAATAACAAGAATTTAACATCATTAAATATACAGGGTTATTCTAAATGAATGCCCCAATTTAATAAATTCGTGTTTATTAAAGTATAAATTCAAAATAAACAATTTACATACCATTGGAAAGAGGAGGTTTCAAAGTTTTTTAACCATTACATACGCGGCATGTAGTTGCGGAAACGGCCGCTAAGGTTCTCGCGTGGCGGTCGCTGTGTTTCGCCGTCAGTTGTGAGTAAGATGGCGACTGTGG
>JAHWXV010103286.1:0-12396 GCA_024586415.1 Phrixothrix hirtus
AAAGTAGTAGTGTTGTTGTAATTTACTTTCTACCAATACTCTAAATTTTACTAGTGGCGGTATCTAGTGAGATATTTTTAAAAACGCCCCTCTTAAACAAGGAATGACAACGTTTTGATTCAGAATAGCCACATAGATGACACTAATTTCTAAACGATTCCTTTACTTAGGCGGACTACTGCAAAATTGTTTTGCTACTAGTAAAATGCTCAGTAATTCTACTTTATATCCGTTAAAATCAAATATGTCTGATTAATAAACCCTGACCTGTACATTTAATTAAAGCACTCTAGTTTGGTGTTTTTCCTAATACATTAGTGAACTATAATTATGTACTCGTTGCTTCTGTATACCAGTCAAATTAATGTTAAGTAAAATAAAGTTATCGAGCAATTTTAGTATTTCCATCTTCCTTCACCAAACACTAAATAAGCTGCTTGTTATCCAGTAAGCAGCAGCAACAGCGGTCATAATCTAACCTGTAACTCATGTAGATTAATACGTAACTCACACTGCCTACAAGATTAAACAGAATAACTAATTCATATTCGAACAATTTCATTACCAGGTGTATCTATAATATTTTATGTATATATCTTAATCCCAATTACTTTAAAGTGCAATTTAAAGGAGGCCTAAAAATAACATTTTATACAATGTGAGATCTTGGGAAAGTATTTTTTTCAAAGTACTTCCAAATAGAGCTTTTTATTTACACCATTGTCGAAATAAAATTTTTGTGTGGGTTACTTTTATATTATGAGGTGTGTATACCTTACATATTAATAAGATGGATTTGAGTTTCAGAAGTAATTACAAGCCAAGTACCATAAATTCCAGACTTAACCCTCCGCGAGAAATTAGGAATATCGGAAGTTCCAAATTCGAGTACAAAGGGAATAAAAAATCCTTTACCTTACACTAAAGAAAACAAAAGTTGGTTGAAGTATATAGAGAAGCTAGTCCTACATAACTTACCATAAATTAACGGGCTAAAAGATATGTAAATTCATATGTACCGCTTGAAAGCGAAGTAAGTTGCGATCGGCTGGTGGTAATATAAATTGAGAGGTATATGGTTTTTGTTGAAAACTTAGTGCTCAATATTAGTTCATAAATTGTAACCACAGACTCCTTAGGGGTTGCCTTCAGTGGCTGTTTCCAGAACGTAATTCTTGCTTTATGGACCCCTATTCATTTCCAAATTTTTTAATCCATTCCTTTAATGTAGCATAAACAGGAAGCTTCTCCATACGTTCCATCGAATTACCGATTTATTTTATGTAGCGAAAGTCTTGCTTTGGTACAGAATTTTATAATAGGTTTATACTCAATTTTAAAACTTTCTCACATCCCTAACATTTCGGCCACTCCTAGAAATGTATTATATAATCGCGATATTGGTAACGTAGCGGGCGATACAGCTTATACAGCTTATCGAACAAAGCAGTCTAGTTAAAAAACTGTCATAATTTCTAAATTTATTTATAAATTTTTGTTTTAGAATAAATAATAATATAATCGTGTAACTAAATATCCATAGAAGGTAAAATTTGAATTTGATTATCATTTATGGTAACTGAAAATCTAGAAAATCCATAAATTACTTACAAAATCGAGTTGTGCCCCAACCCCCGGAATATAATCGAATAACAATAGGGGCAAAATCGGATAGGAAAACCTCTTTACCAACAAAACCTGAATTTAAATTGGTGTAGATCTTCTTCAGGAAGTCCAGCGCAGCTTTCATAGCACCATTCGTTGTAATTCAAGCATTACATCCATCCATCGCTTTTCCTTGTTTCGCAGTAACGTTCAGGGCAATATCAACAGTAAGCGTTTTATTTTCTTTCCTCTTCTTCTAAATTTGAGTCAGTATTTACATTATGTACTTTTGTGTTGATTGTGCCAATCTTTTGTTCTCGTTTTAAACTTTTTGTTTTGTAATTCCAATCATTCCTCTTTATACAGTGATTTAGCGATGATGAAAGCTTTCCCCCCTCTTGTAGAAGAATTTACTCGTACTGTATGAAAAATATGAAACCCATTTTCTGGAGATGTAATAAATGCAGTTCTTTGCAAGCTTTTTGACGTGGCTTCGCTTTCTTGGAATATTTCATTTTATAGAATATTGAAAGATTCAGAAAATGGAATTGATGTTGTAATTTTGATTTATAAACCTGAAGTTCCTGGCTGTGGAGTTAGAGGTTTATATCCCTCGTTCATTTCCATAACCTTCTTGGTAAATTCTTGAACATTAGCACTTGACACAAATTCTCTATTTGCATTTAAACAGGTTTAAAACCTGATTCCTGAAAACTTTGGAGTTACAGCGACTTATTCCAGTATTAGTAAATCCTGATAAAGCTGTTTGAATTGTTGAAGCACGTATGTATGCATGTCCACATAGTAATGATGTCTGGTAAAAATTCACTACCCATTTTGGATGATTGCGAAGCCAGTTGTTGACCTCTTGAGAGTAACAGTTGCTTAATGGCTTCATAAAAATGACGTCCAATGGCTGCAGTCGATGTAAGGCAGTGAAGTGGAAAGCATAATATAATAACCCCGTGCTCATAAGCCCAACCGATAACAGGAATATTTTTAATGTGTGAAACGTGTCTATCAAGCAATAGTAACATGAGGTTTTCGATGAAACAATTAAAATTTTCAGTAAAATATATTGATCCAGTCAAGAAAAGTTTCTGATCGCATCCAGCGACTTTGCTGACGGCAACTGCAGAAGCGGCATCAAGTAATTTTTATTTCATTGTTATTCTTGGAAGTTTGAGAAGGGCGGAATATAGCAGCCTGCAACAGAATAACATATTTTAGCTGTAATTTTTGGGCGCGTTCAGTAGAAAAAATGTCTACTTGGCGACCACCCTTCATGGCAATTATTCTGGATTGACTTATAGGTACCGTTGTTATAGCTGTCTCATCACAATTATAAATTCTGTTCAAAGTTACCTTGTATTTATCAATAATGGTTGTAAATGCCCAAAAAATGTATCAACTGCGACTTAATTAAATTTTGTAGCTCGTGCAGCTGAGCTCGGCTCAGGGACTTTTAGGGATAACTGGCGATGGCGTATGAAAATTCCATAAAGCCAATCGACGGTTTCCATTTTCTGGTTTTAATTAAAATTATTATTGATATTATATTTTTTATTTAACTGAAAAGCAAGCATACGAAAGTCTCCGCTGCTCAATCCAAGCAGTTTATTTTGCATCTCCATCACATATTTAACTAGATTTTTATCTTGTTCTTTGGAAACAACAGTTTTAAATTTACCCATGCCTAAAAAATCACATATCAGTGATAATTATAACACGTTTCGTAATTTCATAAGCGTCTTTCAATGCAGCTATGTTAAAATCTAAACCTAATCGTACATTTTTCATATGATCATCCAATGTTGATTTTGACACATTCTGCGATAAAGCAGCCCTTTTATATTCTATTTGACTATTAGAAATGGTAGTGAGAGCTTTTTCCATATTTTCTTCGCTCCAAGCTTGACGCTGCCTTTTACTAATATACTACCATACCATAGTTGGAATTTAGGAATCTGTATAAAATGTATTCTAATAAGTAGGACACAATCGGGCAGTATCCGATTATACCCCGTACAGCATTTCCCCATGGTACACTATTTAATTTCTACTTGCAAACCATCAACAGCGAAACAAATATTTCATAACTAATCAGAGTACATTATAATCAAAATTCAAGCTAGCGAACTTAAAAATAAAGAAAATAAATTTAACGTGAACTTATCAATTTGCCGAGACTTTGAAAAACATGAAAAAGATTATGGTAATAAAATGGTTAATTACTCTTCACTTGTTGGTAATCTACAACTGGCAAGTCTTGGCATTATGCATATTCGAAAGCGATAGCAAACCGCTAAATATTCATTTATTAGCTGTTGCGACATTCGTTATCACTTTAGTGAGCTTATTTGGTGATGCCTCGCTGTCTGATTTTGCCCCACGTTCCCATATACCACGAATTTCCTGAAAAATCTTTAAGGGTAACAGGCATTCAATTTTTGATAAACTATTATATAAATTTCTAGAAAATTTGCACTTGATCACCTCGGAGTTGATCAGAAACTCATCCTGATCTACTTTCAATGAGACTGCTTTTACATGAACGTTTTATGTTGCAACTTTACTATTTACCATGGTTCGATATATTCTTCACCATACCTGTTGAAGCTGTGTATACACCGAAACTAATCACCAAACTATAACTTCTATATCCATGTAGAAGCTACGCACATTTCCCCGTTGTGGCTGATCTTCACATAGTGAAACGAAGAAAAGCCACTTAGGGCAAGATCGTTGTTATAGGGTTGGTGATCAACATTTTTAACGATTACAAAGTGCATTATCATGATAAAGAAATAGAAAGTTTTACCGTAGTCTTCGATGTATGTCTATTAGCGTATGTAGAAGCACACAAGCACTGCTCGGTGTGCTATTTGGCAATAATCGTTCGTTAACTTTCCAATACAATCCGCCCCAATACACACCTGAATAGAGACGCTCACCAATTTTCTTTTTTACAGACATAGATTTTCTAAGGTCACCGAAGTAGTATTGGATTTGAATCCTCATATCACGTTTTATGATGCGCTATGGATATTGTAATAATATATCAAGGTTCGGTCGCCGGTTACGTTTCCATTGATATTACGAAGACTTGCATTCCGGAACTTTTGTAGCATATACTCGGTTAAGGAATGGGGTACACACAGGAAACAAATACTTCTTAGTAGTCCCATGTTTCCCAGAAAAGGTATTGGTAGAACCTCAACTTGCCAAACATTGTATCGTCGTTCAGGCTTACGTAAAGTAAAAGCAACTTTAATTGATTAATTATTGTATGTAAAAAATACAATACTTACATTCGTATGATCATAAAGCATCGCATATGCGTTAGGTGTAAAAATCGCCAACATCTCATCTATCTGCCGGTAGATTTGCCGCCTCTCCTGTTCTAGCATTTTTCTCACACCTACAATATTCAGTTGGATGGCATTGACTAGGGTTGTCAAATACATAAATATATATGTAGAATATGAGCACTCACAAGGGTGACTTCTTCCAGCAAAAGGATTAAGAAATAACTTCACAAGAAATGATATTTATAAAAATTGAAGTTATAATATCCGTAGCATACTTTCGTCGAATTCTTTACACAAACTTTTATGTTATATAAAAAGGTTTAGCGGAGTTTATGCAGTTCGTAAAAATAATAATTAATTACTCAGTTATTTCTAGTTATCCTGTATATGTTGTAATAAATCGTCAGATTATTATATTATCCGTTCTTTCAATAAACTTTCCGTAAACAATATTGGAAATAGAATAATAATGAACAAATTTAGTAAAGATAATCTAGCAGCTGGCTAACAAATAAATATTTCATTAATTATTGGTGTTTAATTAAATAGAAAATAACATTATAACATCTAATAAATAAACAGAAGGATTCAAATAAACTAATGCTATATTCCCAGAAATTAACCAAAATTACTTATTATTTATTCTCTAAATAAGTCTATATTCTTTCTTCAATTGCTACTCAATTTTCCGGAAGGAAGTTGTTGTAAACTCAGCTTTTAAAAAGTAAGCAGGAATAAATAGCTACTAAGCTTTTAGGTAGCAGAAAAACATAGATGATATCTTTAATAATTTTGCCAACATAACGAACACATAATTCTTCCAGATTATACCTATACAGGAATCTAGAGATAAAATTATAAACCACTTTTGTGACATAAATTACAATAGTTCTAAGTATATTACTACAAATAATTACAGAAAACTGTAATAATAGAAAATTCTAGATTTTAAATAAGAAAAGGCCCCATCAAATATTAAATATTTCGAGAAGGCGGTTATCTATGCCAAATACAAGATAATTTAGTCTAGAAATGGCCCTACAAATGAAATTAAAAGTTGGAACTTATTCCGTTCTCAAACTAAACGTAATCATGTATGTATAAACATGACCACTAGCTTCGGCGTGACTGTTTGACCAAGACTATTAATAATACATGGTTCTTCTATGTGCCCCATAAAGACACCTTATGTGATTTCTTAAGGACTGATCGAAGGAATCGACAGAAAGTTGTTTATTTTAGTGTTTGGATTGTTCAACATTAGAATAAATGAAATGTCCCATATCTTATAAGGAAGCTATCTTAGTCCTTTAAGGACTATTCGATTGTACTAGTGGTTTCGGAAGATTCTGTTTTAGCATGGACTATTCGATTGAAGGATAATCTGAATTTATCGCTGCCCCAAAAACCTACACGTAAACATAGATGGGACTGCTCCAATTTGATTTTGCGATTACCGTTTAAGCAAATACTAATTCGACTTACCACAAAGCACGATTGTTTATAATCGCTAATTTAATATCGACTAATTATTTCACTAAAAGATATAGAATTTTGCATAATTAACCTCCCGCAGCGAAACCGTTTCTAAGGCATGAAACCTATAGGGTTACCGCATGAATAGATTTCAGGTAGAACCATATGTTAGTTTATAATAGAAATTTGTAAATATATGACTTTTTGAGTATATATATGTTGAACACACGATTTTAAGCTGCAATGTGAATGTATTTAAATGGTTACAACAAAAGGTTGCAAATGTACACTGGGAAAGAACTTTGTAAATAATTTTATCATGTACATAAATGAAATAAATTTTAGGTAGATGGTTTCCGAAATATCCAGCGAGCAGCCCTGGACCAAACTCCAACTTAAGATCTAAACCCGAGGTATTCATAACACTGATCAAGCATCCCCGTTATAAGTTTTGATGCATTGACTAGCCACGTTACACAACATCCAGCTTAAAATAAATACACTCGACAGATAGTTCTATGATGAGAATCCTTAATATTGTAAATTGTTAAGATAGTTAAGGATAAATATTGAGTTATTTGGCTCATTCATAAAACAAGTAGGATTTAGGCACCTTGTAATAATGTAATACAATTTCCGGCAATTTTTAGCGGCATTTGGTCCGATTAATCAACAGTAATTTTGTATTCTTTAAATAAGTATATATTTTTTCTTTAATTGTTACTCAATTTTCCGGAAGGAAGTTGTTGCAAACTCTGCTTTTAAAAAGTAAGCAGGAAGAAAGTAGCTACTAAGCTTTTAGGTAGCTGAAAAATGTACACATATCTCTCTAGTTAGAATATAGGTTCACCTTATTTTGTGGTTAATCGAGTAAGATCTGTCTCAGGATTTTTGAATCGAATTCCAAATTTAAGTTGACAAAATGTAACGGAACCGTGCATAAATTACCTGAAGCGTTTACAGAGATTTCGGTAAGTATAGTTAACGTTCAGGTAATAATTTTATTAGCAGTTGTTTGGCGCAATATTGTTTATTTAACAACAAAATTAATTGTTGATAAATTCTCAAAAGGAACTAGGTTATTGGCAGTTGCAGACAGTTTACTCGCAAAGTTCTTCGGAGATTACTGCTATTTATATGGTTTTACCTGCCTTCCCAAAAGCAAATTTTTACAGAAGTGGAGGTCAATAATTAATTTCAAAAATTAAGTTTTTTCTATTTCTTCATCCGCATAAACTTATTATTTGACCTTTTCTTGCATTGTTATGGTTGTAATTACGCCTTTATATTAGTAAACACTTTGAACTTGCGGTTTTTGTATATTTTAGAATTTATATAAACATGAGACATATTTTTGTTACCTAGATAATGATTATTTCTGTGTACCTGTTTATAAACTTAATGCATTTTTGTCGTATTTTGGCTAATTAATAGCATAAGACTTTAATTTGTTGTCTACGTGACATTCTGATTGGGGAATAATTCGTCGAATTACGATAAGGCACATGCCTGTCTGGCTAGATAATGCATAGGTCTTATTCTTGGAATTATATATTTGACAACGGTTTCTACTAGTAATTACATGATTGTTTAAACAATTCCTGAATGAATATTATATTTGTATTTCACAATTCCCTAATTATTTTGTCTACTTAATATGATTTTATATAATGGTACAAGTTTACGTGATAAACATTTATAATTTTATTATGCAGGTAAATATCTATGTTAAAGAAAAAATTGTTTATGTTTTGATAACGTGAAAATCGTTTCTCGCGATCAATATTTAAACCGAATTCGGCAATTACTTGTTGCGCTTTTGACGTTTATTTCAGAAGTCGCTTAGCACATCACTAAATAATTAACGAAACTGGAATCGGCTTTGAATGTAGAGGGCTTGTTTCATATCATCTTCGCTTAATTGTCGGCGAGTCATTGGTGAACTACAATTTAATTGTAAGTATTCTGTAATTGTAATACAATCAAATTGCAAAATGGCATTGTACTCTTGGATTTTTGCAATTCTGGGCTTACCAGAGCGTCTTCTGGAGCGTAAACGTCATATTTGTCTCTTTTGTATCTAGATCAGTGCCAATCAGCTAAATAATTTTTTGCGAATTAATTCATATGCAATTAGATGAGAATATTAAAACAGCAAAATGCGTAACTAAGCATTTTACCTTACCTTTAACCGTAAATTATAACCAAGATATTACATGAATATTACAATAATCAGCTGTATTCCGATTTAATTTGTTAGAGGTAATATAAAACTCATAAAGAAAATATTTATACAATGTGTAGAATATAGAATATTGACAGATAGTCTTACAAAATTTTGAGAAAACGAAGGAAAAACTTTTAGAAAAATCAGTTAATAACCCTATTTACCCTATAACAAAAAATTCATCGTTTAATTTTTACTTTTATTATATTATTATATATTATGAATTCTTATATATTATTATATTATAAGTATATGTTAATACATTTTTCCACAAACTATGAAAATTTAAACTATAGTGATAAACAAATATCAATGTAAAACTGTCAAAATCGTTGAAAAATAGAGTTTTTAGTTTATTTTGCAAAATTTGTTACGTCCGTTTTCATAAAATTCTGAAAGATTATTTCTACCGATATTTTAACATATTAGTTTTGATTACTAATACATCAGCTTAGATGTAGCCAAATTTGGCAATATGAACTAAAATAGAATCTACCGTTTATAAAAGATTAATTTTCATTCGAATTTGCCTACTTTCATTTAAAGTATATATACTTTGGCCGCGTGTAACTACTTAATATTTTAGAATACTTTAAGTTTTTGGATTTTTAATGTTAATGCTATTGACAAAAACAAAAATCGATTATGAAGTCAAATGACATATTACATAATCGAAAGTTACAAAATGTTAACATTTTGCAATTAATCCCTCTGAGAAAACTTCAACTTTCAAGTTTTACGCTGGGTACTGGAAATTCCTGAAATTCTCATATTTTCTATAAAATTACTGGGAATTGATTAATTTACTAATAAATGAATAATTTTTGTAGCATCAACTATAAACCTTTATTAAAAATATTACAGATAAAATAATTTTAGAGTGAAATTTATTTAATTTATTTATTTAATTGAGGGTCATTACCTTTCGTTGTTTTATACTATCTACTCCTTTGTATTTTATATTTCAAGTTATTTTAAACACATTTAAATTTAACCATATATTATTCACTTACACAGCCTATATTTTCTACTGAACTATTTATGCAGCTTTTAATGATTAAGTACGTAAGCTGATTAATATTATTGCAATCCATCAATATGTCTATTGAGTTGATTGATATATTGTTTAGAGGCTTTTTCTTTAAAACTAGCGCACCCACGTACAATTTGATAATATAGATTTTCTTCGCAGACTTGAAAAAGCCCCTTACATCGTTTGATTATTTTGTACACAATAACTATACAATTCCTATTTTCATGACAATTGTTAATATAATAGGAAACCATATATTTTATAAATTTCTATAAAATACCCTATGGGCACAGACAACTACGTTTAACTTGCCGATGTAAGGTTAAGAAAAATAATAGGTACAATTTTATTGTAATTCTTACTCAAGTTATATTTATTGCTTAGCGCTAAGTATATTTCTGTAGTATATTTTGCAGTAAATGAAGTTTTTTATAAAATTGATAATTGTATAATTGCGTAGACATCTCGTTCTCTATTATTGCAACCGACATTATAAAGCGTGTTTAAGTCATCTATAAATGCATTTGTCACTTTTTAAAATATCTGCTTGATGCTTCCTTGATTCATTCTTCGTATTTAAGGTAGGCACTAAATTTATGAACAACTATAAATATTTTAAAGTGAATCGATCATATAACAATAGAATATGGCAATTTGCCAACAATGAATATACTAGCATGTATCTTTTAAAATTCATTGTTTTTTAAATATTTAAAAATATGGAACATAGCCCTAAAATATTTGAAAGAATTTCCACCTTTACATATAATGCAAGGCATATGAGACTAATTTTTTCCTAAGTATCGATTTATAGCAGATCGGTGTTAATAAAAGCTGCAATTGAAAGATTAATGTACTCGGTGTAAAGCGTTGACTAACATAGGATTATTAGTGGGAGACAATTAAAATGTGGACTTACTGCACTTGTATACTTGACAGTAGGGATGTTACACAATTAAAATTTGTCGCCTTTGTGCAGTTTTGGTAAATCATTATGTAAAGTAATAATTTAATTTAGGATATATAACTGTATTAACTTTTGAAAATTAAGTGAATAGTCTATAAACATGAATGAAATACCAAGGATATTTGATATATTTATTATGGTGATTTCATCTTTATATTTAATTAAAATTACAAATATTAGGTGACTATTTATGTTAATTGAACTTAAGATGGTTTTGGACACAGTATTCCTTCAGAGTTCTTTTATATATTGTTAGACAATACAATACAATAAGCAAATAATTACGTATTCTAACATTAGAAATTTAAATAAGCTATCATTTAGTTTAAATTTCTAAATAAATTTTGCTGTAATATAAAATAACCAGTAATATTAAGTTTTAAACTAAGTTTCACAAATTATAAAAATTTATAAGTATACAAGGTTCAAAGTGCCCCTGATAAACAAATCGCGCGAGTTTTAAAATTTGTGTGAAAGAATAAAACTTCAAAGCATTAGGATGTACAACGGACATATGCAATGAAACGTTTTGCATACAATCTCTTAGAATAAAGAAACCGCATGAAGGGGAGCACCTATTGCCGACTACAAAAAGAAACCGCGGCCTAACCTGTAAAATTCAAAGCAAAAAAACCTAGATTTGAACAGAAATTTAACGTTCGTTATTTCAAACGTGAAACCAAACATTTTCAAATCTGAAATCAGCCATTGGATAGAAAATAAGGAGTGTTCGAATGTTAATATAAGGGCTAAGGACGCAATTTCATCTTATCTCATCTTGTGCGAGTGAGTGTCGCTGGTGAATCAATCAAGCGAAGCCAAATTGTAAGGTCTGTTGAAATAAGAAAATGTAAATGATCCTATTTTGTGTCATGTATGTGTGAGTTGTGGCGTTATTAACGTCTGAGGTTTACATATCAAAGAAAATTAAATTGTCCTGAGGTAGCAGGAAAATAAAATCCAATGGTCATAGGCGCAATCTTATAAGAAGACCGGAAGTTTGAATTTAATACACAGAAGGGACGTAAATCCTTTTAAAGATAGCTGACCTGGAATTTGAGTAACCAGATAGAAGTCCAATATTTTAATATCGAAGAAAACGAACGAAAATTAAACCGTAAGTGAATTTAATAACTTTTTAAAAAACGTACATTGCACAAAGTCAAAGTGCTTTATGTTGGTTAATTAAATTTTAAAATAAATTCCTGTTTTAATTTGAATAAATAATTTTAAAGAAACAGAAGAGGATCCCTAATGCACATAAATAAAATGCAGTAAATTCTTGTTGACTACCTGTCAGTAGCTTGCAAAGGGAAACGACGAAAGGGTTTGTAACATTACATGTTTATTTAGGATTTGCGTATTTTAGTACTTACATATAAATATTGTTGATTTATTGTTTTATTTAATTTGAATTTTCAATAAATATACAGGCCGTAAAACTTGGTTTTTACTTGGTGAAATATAAATAAGTCGTTAATTAAATTTATTTGGTGAGTTCGCTAGAGTGACTAATGTAAACATTTCACTAGAATGATTATGCAAAAAGGTTCTCAACAGACAACACTAAAGGAAGGAATTTAATCCTGAACTGGTTGATAAACAACAATGCAGTCCGAACTAGTTTGCATACTTCATTCTAAATCCAAACAATTTATTGTAATTGCTTATAGCTGCCAAACGAAGCAGACAACTATATAATATTACTGAAATCAAGTATTTTCTATTAACACAAATAAATTATATATATATATATATATATATATATATATATATA